>CABHPH010000269.1:11521-22043 GCA_902168325.1 Peromyscus nudipes
GTGTGTGTGTGTGTGTTATGGATGAATACCTAAAAATTGATCTAGTCATGCAAAATGGCAAAAGCACTAGAATAAAATAATAAACATAACAATATTTTGTTCCTTACTTTTAGTGGAATGATGACAAACAAGTATAAGGCAGTAGACTCTGAAAGCTGAATGATAAAAATGCTCTTTTAAGACCTGGCAAGTCTGTGTTTTTTATCAGCCCATAATGAGACGACTGTCCACATTTTGAAATGGCAACCTGCACATACAAGTATAGATGCTTCATTCCCAGTAAGGGGAGAGAGAAGTGAAACATACAGGTAACAGAGAGGAATTTAAATCAAATAAATTTGGTTTACACTATACGTGTCCCTTAAACCATTGTGTGCTTATACAGACTCTCTGAGCTCTACTAGCTTCCTCTGTAAAATGGAGTTGATGGTGGTGGTGATGATGATGATGATGATGTAAAAAGGCAGGATGTGGTTCAACTGATCTACATAAGTGATTTATAAGTTAACTTATAAGGGATAAAGTAAAACAAGAAATGCCAGTCTAAAATTTGCTCCTCAGTACCAACTGTATGAGTTTTCTAAGGCTTCTACAACTAAATATCACAGATGGGGGATATGAACAACAGAGATGTATTTCTCACAGCCCTAGTTTGGCAGCTGATGGTCAAGGTACTGCAGGTTTAACTTCCTTTTCCCTTTGGCTGTCATCTTTGCTTCATTGTGTGGTTATGTGCTGGCACACACCTGGCATCTCCTTGTCCCATTTCTCCTCCTCCTCCTCCTCCTCCTTCTCCCCCTTCCCCTCCCCCTCCTCCTCCTCCTCTGTTTTTTTTGAGACAGGATTTCTCTGTCTAATAGCCCTGGCTGTACTGGAACTTGCTCTGTAGACCAGGCTGGCCTCCAACTCATAGAGATCTGCCTGCTTTTGGCTCCTAAATTCTGGGATTAAAGGTATGCACCACCACTGCCCAGCTTCCACTTCTTATAAAGACATCAAACCTATTAGATTAGTCCTTACACTACTGGCCTAATGGTCCCATGGTCCCATTTTACTTACTCATCTCCTTCTAGGCCCTATATCTCTAAATATAATCATATTCTGAGCAATCACAGGTTAGTCTATGTTTGGAATTAAGGAGAATAGATTTCAGCTCAGAATTGCATCTAAATGTGTGTTTCGGTACAAAAATGAGTTGGTGAAGGGCTGAGATACTGAGACAATGCTGAGGGCTGATCTGCCAACTAATTAGCAGAATGCCAGAATTAAATTATAGCATTTGTAGAGAACGATATATTATAATTGTTAAGAAAACAAGTCCATTACCAAATAACACATTTATTTACACCAATGTCCTCACAACATTAACCACTAAATGGAGTAGCAAATGGACTTTAGATCATAAGAAATGATTCACACAGCTACTCTTTGCTTTGGCTGATAGAACAGTCTTTCAATTTAATAGGGCTCAATGAAGCAAGGGCCACTGCTTCCTGAGATTGCTATGTTCAACTCCCAACCTCTACTCTCCAACATTTTTCACTAAACTTTTTCCAAATTATTTCTGGTAACAATCAAACAAACACCTTGGACATTATAATAGTTGTCATGATAGATAATAACAAACATAGGCAGCAAGAAGAGCTCACCACTTGCCAACTGTGTATGTTATAGACATTACCTGTTTAAGCCTCAGACATGTCAATAATGCATGCCTTATTTTTTTATTTAACTTTTAAATTTTTTTCATTGGTGTTTTGCCATGGGTGTTGTGTCCCCTAGAACTGGAGTTACAGACAGTTGTGAGCTGCCATGTGGGTGCTAGGAATTGAACCTGGGTCCTCTGGAAGAGCAGCCAGTGCGCTTAACCTCTGAGCCATCTCTCCAGCCCCATACATGCCTTATTTTAGCAGCAAAGAATCTGAGGCTCAGAGTTCGCTGAGTTGTGAAGCCGTCAATATTATAAGTCAGTCCTACTTCTAGAAATGCTTTCCATTGTTAAAAGTGAACATTTCTAAAGATTTGGACACACCAAATTCCAGCCAGTCAGTAAAGAAATGAAATTTTAGTATAAAGATATCTCTACTTAGTAAAACTCAAATTTTTTTGAGGAACCTCCCAAATTACAAGTCCTTGGTTTTCTCAGTTCTTCCTGGGTGATCCAGGAATACTGCCTGAGCAACAGCACAGTTGTGCTGCATAAAATGGTGCTTAGCCTCAGAAACACAAGATTCCCATTCAGCCTGCACTATTGTTTTGGAGATGGTGCCTGGGCAAGTGTGATGATCTCAGTGGTTTCAGCACCTGCTTAAAGTTAATCAATCAGCCTAGTGCTGTGTGTGGACTCCTCAGACTCACTAGTGAGTACACTCACAGGGTCTGGGTAGAGCAGGGTTTATGGTATATTTATCTTCACTAGATGGTAGTTCTTGCCCTAAATTAGCTCATAGGCTAATGGGGGAAATGCATAGGACTATTACAGTAGAGCAGGGAATATGCCCTGACAGAGGGGCTCAGGCTAAATGCTACTTAGATTTCAATTTAGATGAATGGATGGACACAGATAAGATTTAAAGCATTGTTCCTGGGAAAAGATCGAGGTGGGGCAGGACTAGAGGGAGGGGATGAGGCTAGCCTTGATTGCAGGTCTGTCAATACTGTTCTCCATCTTTAGCTATACACTCTGCCTTGATAAATATCAAACACAAACTTGAGAAGATAATGGTGTGAATAGTCTCACTGTAGAAGACACAGTGTGCTACTCTCAGTTAGCAAGTGAGTGGACTCTACCAGGCAAAAATGAACAAAGCCTGTACTGAAGTAACTTTATTGTAGTTGATAAAGTTGTTCCCTAAAAGGATAGAGTTAATGGTTCTAAAATATCAGCACATGTATATTAGAAATGAACAATGAAGGAAATGGACAGTGGATAGTAGAAACTGGGTTTCTCTCTCTCTCTCTCTCTCTCTCTCTCTCTCTGTGTGTGTGTGTGTGTGTATGTGTGTGTGTGTGTGTGTGTGTGTGTGTGTACTAAAAAGCCAGAGGATAAGGCTTGAATATGGTAAAGGATTAGAGTTGGAGAAACGAATGTGAACTCAGTTGTAGCTTCAAACAGATTCAGGTGCTTATGTATAGAAACATTAGTAGATGTGTATCTGGGTTTGTATGCACAATTCACTTTTCAGTTGGAAGAACCTGTAGGCAATGGTATTCAAGTAGTAACAAGCATACCACGCCATTCTTTAAAAAGTCTTGGCTTGGGAAGGAGATAAGTTAAATCCAAGAAAAACTAGGATAAAAAAGTAAGAAAGTGAAAAATGACAACAACAATAATAATAACAATGAGATTATGTTAAAGGGATATAGGAGAATATTGAAGAGCTCTCAAAGCTGAGACAACAAAAGAAAAATTATAAGTGAACTAGTACCAAATACTCACCCCAGGTATGAATAAACATTCGTGGACTAAATAAATAAGTAGAAAAAGAAGGTAAACTAGACAAATCTTCTTGCTAGAAATTACTAATAATTTATACAGATACTAGGTCCAAAGGAGATGGTGAATAACACTCCTCACACACTCATTTGGAATACATATATCAATTATAGAAACTATAGTATGCAAACATGAGAAAAAGGAGGAAATTTACAGAAGAACCATCAAAGAAAACCACCTTCAAGGTTAATATTAACAAAAATTAATGAACCTCCAAGGTTAGCATTAGTGGAAAAAGTGAACTTGTGTGGTCCAACAAGAGCAATTTACTTCTGTGGTCTTCCCCCAAGAACACATTGTCTAGTCTACCAGGTGTTAGGAAAATGGCAGAGAAAATCCCAGTTAACATCCTACAAGATATCTCTTCAAAATTAGCAAGGCCATTGAAAACAAGGGAAGTCTGAGAATATGTCACTCCAGAGATATGACTTCCAAATAGAGTGTGGAATTCCAAAGAAGATCCGGGAACAGAAAAAATTAGAGGAAAATTGAAGGACCTGAATAAAGTATGGAACTTTAGGTCAAAATAATACTTCACTATTGGTTGATTGACTATGACATGTGACACACTGAGGTAAGATATGAGTAACAGAGGGCATAGAATGTGTGAAATTTTGGAACTCAGTATTGTTTTCAAAGTAATTTTGCAAATTTAAAATATCTAAATTTAGATATAATTATCATATCTCTACTTCCCGCATTTTAAACTCACAAGTTCCTTAAACTCTCACAAGAAATGTAGTGGTGAAATGGAGAATATTATGTTTTATTTATGATTTCTTTGATACTAGAACTTTGGAATTGCTTTTTTGACTTTTTGTTAAATTTTTGAGAATTTCATGCATTGTGTTTTCATTGCATTTGTCTGCAGTTTCTCCCTCTAACTCCTCTAAGATCTACCCCCACCTCCCTATCCACCCCATCCCCATTCCTTCCTTTTTGTTTAACAACTTCTTATTTGGTCCAATTTATGCTGCCCATGTACTTTTGGGTGTGGGCCCACTGACTGGAGTTTGTTCAACCTATCATGTACCACACCCTTAAAGAAAAAAATCATTCTCTTTATTTTGGAAGCCTCCAATTGTCTATAGCTCCTCAGTTAGGGGATGAACACTTTCCCAATCTGTGTTACGATGTTGACTGGCTTGATCTTATACAGATCTTGTGTAGGTATCCACAGCTAGTGTGAGTTCAGGAGTGAAGTGGTCCTGTCATGTCTAGAACACACAGTTTCCCTAAACTACAGAGTCTTATATAACAACCTTTGTTGTGCTTTCAAAGTGCTGTAGACATTATGACACATAAGTAGGGAATAGAAAGTGGAGGCTCTCATAGGGCGCCTTGTCATCAAACTGCTTGTTTTTGCCAACTAAACTAAAAGAGGGTTCATAGGAAAGTTGTGGTTTTACTGAAACCAAGGTTAAACTACTCACCAGATACTGGGAAAGGATAGAAGAGGTAGGTGGTTGAAAGCAGATGAGGGAGCTATTTTGGCTTCTCTTAAAAGAATTCCCCTTAGCAGAATCAGTTCTATGTGTTTTCAATGTTGAGGATTCTGTTCAAAGCTCAAGATCTTAGAACAGAGGCAGAGAATTTGGATGGCCTATCTTGATTCATCTGACCACTTCTAGGCAATGGAAAGCTGTGTATCTTTACTGGAATGCCACTGAGCCTGAGCGCAAAGTGAGAGGCTGAGTTCTAAGAGTAACCAAGATTCTGTCCCCAGAAGACTTAGGTGCTGTGCAGGCTGAAACATCAGCTATCCAGGTTCCTTCAATGAACTTACATTTTAAAGAGAAGATTGAGACAAGCAGAGTGTTTAGAACTAAACACCCCTGTGCTGGCTAGTCATATATCAACTTGACATGCAAACTAGAGTTATCTGAAAGGAGGAAGCCTCAACTGAGAAATGCCTCCATAGATCTGCCTGGCATTTTCTTAATTAAGAATTGATGGGGAAGGGCCAGCCTATTGTGGGTGGTGCCGTCCCTGGGTTGGTGGTCCTGGGGCCTATAAGAAAGCAGGCTGAGCAAGTCATAGGGAGTAAGCAAGTAAGCAGCTTTCCTCCATGGCCTTTGTATCAGCTCCTGACTCTGGGTTCCTGATCTGCTTGAGATCCTCCTCTGACTTCCTCTCATGATGAACAGTGATGTGGAAGTGTAAGCCAAACAAACCCTGTCTCCCCAAGGTGCTTTGGTCATGGTGTTTCATCACAGCAATAGTGACCCTGACTAATTAAGATGGTCCCCAAACAGGATGGTGGAGAAAACACAAGGCAGGGAGGTGTTACTCCCAAGAGTACCCATCAAGTTCTGACTCCAATAATGGAAGCACAGTGATAAGAAGACAGACTCAGACAACTCTGAGGCCTCCTACAAACACATTAACACGAGAGGAAAAGTCCGGTTACTTGCAGTTCATCAAGAAAGAGCGTTGTCTATTCAGTCCGTATCAGTAATTGGTACACTTCTTCCACTTATCTAGATTTCGTTTTTGCAGTGGGATGAGGTTTGTAATATATGTAAATTTGTGAATAAATATTCAATTTTAGGCATGCTTCAGTGATAAGCTGGAGCAATTTTGAGTGTCCAGCCCCACAGCTCCTTTTTGGCAGTTCAACTTGTCTGATAATTTGAAAGACTTCCCACTGATTATTCCATCAGTGATCAATATCAAAGAGGCCGTTGCTGTATGCAGTTTTTCTCCTTTTGACTGTACAATGGACCATCACTGGGAGAAATGCATGCCACAACACAACTTGTAACCTACAACTTCAGCTTACATAAACAAAGTCTTCCAAACTGCTCAGTATTATTCTTTCTGAGCCTTATTCCTGGCATCCTAGTACACCACTTCCTGTTCTGCATCCTAGGTCTAGGGGACCATTTATGGCTAGTTGGAGTCAGCAAATTTGGTTTAAAATTAGTCTGGTGGAATTCTGACGAAAAATCACTTACTATAATTTTAAAATAAATTGTCTGCAAATGACAAAGTAGGGCAGGGTTGTCTTCCTATACTAAAAACTAAGAGTTTTAATCAAAAGAAAAATCCCAAAACCGCTATTACACAAAAAAGTATTTCAGATCCCCAAATCCAAGTCAATTATCATTCTTAACCCTATTTAATGTATAGATAAAACACCATGATTGGACTTTTATATCTGTTCATTTTTCTACCACCAATACTTGCTGAAAACCCTGAAGAGCATCACTTCCTCTGCAAAGGAGCCTCTCCTCTTCTTTTCACTCCAGCCTCCGTAACTTCTCTGTGATGAAGCATTCAGGGAATGAATCAAGATAACTTTTTCCTCATATGTAGGCTGCTGTCTTTTTATAGTTAGAGTCCTTAGGTGGCTGTATTCTTTCACAAAACTAATCAAGGCAGAGAAACAAACAAAAAGCTCATACCCAAAGAAAAATAGTCTCCTTATTACGTATAAAGATACTCAATAAAAATTTTCAAAGTAAGTCAAAGTAAGTTAAAAATGAAAGAATTTACAGTATTCATATAAATATAATTTATATTTTGTCTTGAAAAACAACTGGATTTGTCCTGGCCATGTACCTCAACAAATCACCACAATTCCTTCAGGGACAAGGACAGAACCTCTAGTTAGTGGAAAAATACAGACCCCCATAAGACAGGGAACTAGATCATCTTACAGTCAGGTTGCCTAGCTACAGGACATTGAATAGAGCCCTTGACCTTGTCACCCTGTAAACATCCTGTTAGCTTGCCCCACCTTATGCAGATAACAGCCTCTTGCTCCCCCCACCCTGCAGGAACTATATAAACCCTCCTGGAGAAAAATAAAGCTGCACCTTGATCAGGAAATCTTGACTTGGTGTATTTCCTTCGTGTCTCCTGTCCCTAATCATTCCATCCCTAGGGTGGTCGAGAACCTGTTGAAGCCCTGCTGGATGGGGCAAATTCCCCAACACACACGTGATACAGTTATGGGTAGAACCTTGAATATAGTAAAATGAATAGGAATTATTTTTCTTAAAGACCATTTATATTGTAAACCAAGTATGTATTCAGGAAGCATTATTGTAAAATTTCTTTTTAAGTGGTGTTCAGGGTAATCATCTGGGTGTGTAAATAGCACAGTAATTGATGAAAATCAAATGACCACAGCACCCCTTTTCTTTTCCTTTGTAATATTTTTGCAATCAGCAGGTTTTAGACTAAATAATGATAATAATTTATAAATAACCCGATAACTGGAACTACTCTCCTTATCTCCACTTTGAACACTTCGGCTGATGAGGCCCTCTAAGTGGTTAGAAATAGGGTGTTTACAAAACACAAGTAATTTTTTCTCATCTGGAAATCACACCTTGGAACCTTGGCCAGATAGGCAATTAGAAAGTCTGTTCCAATGAAGCTGAGAGGCTTGGAGTAGGAGGGGCTCAGACCCTGAAGAAAATGCAATTCCAATCCATTTAATTTCTTCTTCCTACACTGAAGATTTCCTCCTTGTTCAAAGTCAGGGTGATAGCAAAGCTTTATACACTTCATTGGCATTTAAGACTGAACTTAGCCTCATCTCATGCTAGGGAAACATATGGAGTTCACAACTTCAGAACAGATATTTGCAATCCTGGAAATACCACAATGATAATATGGTTAGATTGGTAAGCTTTAGACGCCAGTGCAGAAAGTAAGGGGTCATATTGTTACGATCATGTTTTAAAATGCTGCCAGCCCCAGCAGTGGCATAGACAATGGTCCATATGTGCAGTACATCTGGAGCTTCATGTGGCTGCCTGATTGCCTTGCTCAATGTGCCTGTGTGCTCAGTAGAATTAAAGGATTTAATGCAAATTACTCTTCACAGAAAGGACTGGCACTCACTGCAACCCTCCCATAAAAATTATCTTTATCAAAAAAATTTTCTAAGAAACATCAAATATCATTTCTAAGAAAAGGAGCTACATGCTGGTATGTAGGAGCTCCTATGCAAAGGGGCAGTAGAGAGGGCGAAGCAGGAGGAAGCCGAATTGTGAAACAGCCAAGTGGCTTCGCCAGAGTGAGGATGTCCTTACTTGACAGCAGGGCACGTCCCTGTCACATACTCTCCCCAGCAGAGTGCCTACCCTACTTTGCCCTCCTCACATGGAACTCAGCTCAGGCCACTTCAGGATGAAGGGGCAATTTCAAGGGAGCACATATGGGACCATTCTGGGTAGCAGAGGGAGGTCTGATCTCTGAGACTATTTAAAGACCCAAAGCCTGCAGCATTATAGCTGTTTCTCCTAATACTCCTTTGAGGTAGGCCAGACTCTACTGCTTCCTTTAAAGAACTGGCAAAGGAATTCACATTCATTTATGTTAGCATTATTTCAATTAAGCTCTAAAGAAACTATATAAAAGCATGCATTTGGCCAGTGCATGCCTGATTTAATACAATTATGTAAAAATAATAACCTGTTTATATGCCCCTGAGTGCTAGAAATATCTTTATCTTTTAATGTGCATTTTAATAAGTATTTTTAGCCATCATAATTATGCTGGAACTTTGAGAGGTTTTTTGACATTAAAAGCCTAGATTAAAACAAACAATGTGCTCACAAAGACATACTTGGCGCATACAAGGTATTTCCTAATGCAGATGCAGAAAAGAAAGAAAGCCTTTACCACCTTGCCCACAGTGAAAGAGAAGGAAGAAAGTAACCTGAAATAAAAATGTACAGTGCTGTGAGGCTCGACTCCTAAAATAGGGAGGAAAACTGGAGAAATAATATTTCTCACTTCTTTCAATAAAGTGAATGCATTTCATGTGTTGGACTCCTACACGACATCCATCTAACCAAAACTGCCTAATGAGGGAAAACATCATAAAGAAATCCTTCATGTGTTTGGAGGCATGAGAACAGGCGCTGTGCCACTCTGTAATTGAGGACTCTGCAGGCAGCAGCTGCTCTGATTCCTACTGTGTCCACCAGTGGTGAGTACTGTGACTGTCACTTTAAAGATGGCCAAGTCAGACTCAGAGAACGCATCTATGTCCAGTAGTCAGGCTGTGGAGCCAGGGTGCACATTCAGGGCTGGCTGACTTTCCAGCCCATGCTCCTCTCATCAGAACAGGGCTGCTTCTGGGCTGTTTTGTAAGCATGGGTTCCATAACACATACACAGATATAGCAGAAAGAAATGGCAAACCAGACTAATTCAGGCTACATGGGGAAACCTCTGAATGTCAATGCCTACATTTAAAACGGTTTCTCTACTTAAGGTCAATAGTAGGGTCTCTTTTGATTTAGTTTTATTGGTGAAAAGCACTGATATTTAGGAGCTTGTTTACTATGTCATAGGTCCAGATAGCTCAGGGACAGCCTGACAGCAGGGGTGATGGCCTTACACAGGCAAGGCAGTTCTGAGGGAAGTCACTGTGGTGCTGCTGTCATGAGGGATCACTATACCACACTGGAAATGAACAGAGGTCTAGATCTGACTGAGTGCAGAGTGGACTTCCAATAACGAGAAGGGTATTGGAAGGAAGAGAGCAGCTTGGGCCTCAAGCTTCTCTCTCTTTACCCACTGTTGAGTTCTCAGACCCTCATTGAGACATGAACCAGCCTGAGCCTTACTGGCCTGGAACTGAACTTTGGCAGCAAAATGTGAAAGTGTCTTCATTTATGAGCTACTCATTCCCATGTGAAGAGCTTTTTGTAGATGGTAACTGATATGTTTTGTTTTGTAACTGTTCCCACTGAAAATCTGCAGCCTCTTGCTCCATTGTTTCACTTACTGAGGGAACTAAATGTACACAAACTACAGATACACGAATGACATAACTCAAGAAAAAATGCTTTGGTTTTAGAGTTACCTCATCCTAAAACAATTCCTGAGCTAGCAAGATGGCTCAGCAGGTAAAGGCACCTGCCACCAAGCCTGATGACCTGAGCTCTAGTTCTAGGATCCACATGGTAAAAGAAGAAAAACAACTTCAGCAAGTAACATCTGACCTCCGTGTGTGTGTGTGTGTGTGTGTGTGTGTGTGTGTGTGTGTGTGTGTGTGCAT
>CABHPH010000269.1:29709-56053 GCA_902168325.1 Peromyscus nudipes
GCGTGTGTGCATGTGTGTGTGCGCGTGTGTGTGCGTGTGTGTGTAAGTGTGTGAGTGTGTGTGCGCGTGCGTGTGCGCGCGTGTGTGTGTGCGGGCATGTGAGTGTGAGTGTGTGTGTGAGTGTGCGTGTGTGTGTGTGTGCGCGTGTGTGTGTGCGCGTGTGTGTGCGTGTGTGTGAGTGCGTGTGTGCGTGTGTGTGCGTGTGTGCGTGCGTGCGTGTGTGCGTGCGTGCGTGCGTGCGTGCGTGCGTGCGTGCGTGCGTGCGTGTGTGTGTGTGTGTAGATAAGAGGACAACATCCAGGAGTCATGTGGGTAGTAAGGATCAATCTCAGGTCATCAGGCTTGGCCTTTACCTGATTAGCTGTTTTGACCAGCCCTTGTTTTCTTTACTTTACTGTGGCAAACCTCCTACTTCTGCTCCTTCACATAATTTCTGAAAACAAATTCCTCACGTCAATCCTTATCTTGGGTTGCTTTCAAAAGAGGACCGTAAGCTAAGACACCTGTGCTGGAAACTTTCCCCACTGTATGAGCTTCACACAGCAATGGGACTTAAAATAGTCTTCAAATCCAAATGCATTATGGATCTACTGAAGATGATACCTATGTACCACCCACTACAGAACCCTGACTGAGTACATAAATAAATTGGAATGATTCACAAGAAATGCGATGCTACAAATGAACGGCTAGACTCTGCAGAAAGCAGATTCGGTATCAGAATTTGGCATTAAATAATTTCCGCTTCCATTTCCTTACTCCAAATCCTCCCATATACCCATCTTGCTCTTTCAAATTCATTGTCTCTTTTGTCAATGATTGTTATACACACACACACACACACACACACACACACACACAATGTAATTATATCATAATCTCAAAAATCAAAGAAAAAATTTAAAAGTTTGTGCTCTTGGGATGAATACCTGAGAAAGACAGGGGAGGAGACAAGGGACAGAAGATGCATTCAAACTGCAATGGAGCCACTGGCCTCGCTGAGCTCATGAGCAATCCTGATACTAAGATGACTAATTAGAGCTGTTGCATGTTAAACTAAAATGACATATAAGAGCCAGTCCCTGGATGTGGACCAGGCAAGAGTGTGGCCGTGAATGAGTGGCTTTTTTGCTGAGTCGGTGTTTTAAGGGATTACCTAAGAGCTATCTGCTAAGTATATTTCCATCACCTGAGCCAGTGTCTCCCTGAAGGCAGATGTTCCACAGGGAACCACTGAGGAAATGGAGAAGAAATTGAAGCAGTCACTGGGCCTTTTCTTTCATGTCAAATGTAGAGCTAGGAACAACTAGAGATTGTCTACATACAAGGAGGATTTTACCTCTTGGATGAAACCACTTTATAGGAAATGCCACCAAAAGAACTGGGATATAAAGCAAAACTGGAATACAGAAAAAAAATCTCAGAGAAAATTAAGTTCCCAACCAACCTTGAGATTCTATGATTCTAAGAGCCATGGTTAATGCTCACAATATAAATGTATCACTTATGTAACATTCATAGGCAGAGCCTTTAGCCTTTAGGCACAAAAGTAAGTATGAAAGTCACATTAACCATGGTTATGAGGAAATACAATTGCTAAGCAATAGGAATATTGACACTAGCGATTGTAGGCAGTTTCCATCTTCAAACAACACATTCACCAATAACTACTAGTCTGTCTGTCTAGCTCCCTATCTCTTAGCATAGTTAAAGCTAAATGTCATTTCTTTTGCTTGGATTCCATTCCAAACCATATTTGTCTATACTCTTTTGTTAATGGTGGCACTATCAACTCAGATATCCTATGCTCAAAATTTGGGAGTTCATGAATTTTAGATCCAGATTTACAAAACTGACTTTCCCCAGAGACATTATATGGATGAGCAAATTTATAGCAACCTCTGAGGACTATGTTTTCAACACCTATAGTGCTGGAATTACATCTGTATCACTGAGTTGTTTTCAACAAGAGTGTTTGGTCAGAGAGAAAAGGTATCAGAAACTGGAAAAAAAAAAGGGGGGGCATCAGAGACAATACTCTCTTTCTGTCTCTGGTCCAAAGTCCCAAGAAAATGAAGTCTCTTCTCCCACATCCTGTGTCTCCCATGCTGACTTCTTACTCTCATATCTTGTTCTGCCAGACCTAATGCTGGAATGAAATAAACAGTCATTTCCATCTCCTATGTGAAAACACATTCCAAACTTCAAACAATTTATGGTCCAACTGAGAATAAATGGAGATTTTTCCAGAAATAATATAACAAAAGTCATATTTTAAGTGGATATGGACTATAATTAAGGTTTCTAATACTCTCCTTGGGCCTCTGCTCAAAATCAAAGGCACATGCATGACACAACCTTCATGATCCTATCCATGATCGTACAGCTAGCAAGGTCCTCTCTTTTTACATCACAGCACCTTAATTTAACCATAACCACTCACTGGCTAGAATAAACAAAATCTTAGTCTTAGATTCCTTCACACAGAGGTTTCCTAGATATCTAGGTTATAATTTTTTTTTGTTTTGTTTTTTTTGTTTTTTGAGACAGGGTTTCTCTGTGTAGCTTTGCGCCTTTCCTGGAACTCACTTGGTAGCCCAGGCTGGCCTCGAACTCACAGAGATCCGCCTGCCTCTGCCTCCCGAGTGCTGGGATTAAAGGCGTGCGCCACCACCACCGCCCGGCCATAGGTTATAATTTGCTATATCCTTATTATTAAATCCAGTAAGTTCTGTTGCATTTTTTTGATGTTCTTACCACCCATAGTAAAGCATTTATTAATGAAATTTTCCCAAGTTCCAGCCCTGAGAAAATTCCTCCCAGAGTCTTGGGGAAGACACTATGTCTGGCATGGATTATCTGAGGGAAAGGAATCTACGTACACCATGCTCTTTTGTCTGTTTACTTTATTCCTATATGACAAAATTCTCTCTATCCAGCTTCAGTTCTGTCCTGACTCTCAGTTCCTCTCTGTACCTACTTTTTCTGCTCCCTCATAGCCCTAGTAATAACTAAGCCCTTATACTTTTGACCTCATCTTCGTCCCCTGTTCCTTCATCCTCCATCTTTTCTTCCTCTTCTCCTCTCCTGATCTGATTCACCTACAATCTACAAGAAACTTTTCCTTGCTCCTCACTCCTCAGTCTGAGCCATTCTGCCTTACAGAATCTCTGTCTTCCTCTCTTCTCTCTGGCCACAGGACTCTCTGCCTCCTCTGGAATTCCGCTCCAGTCCTTACTGCACCTGGTTATGCAAAAAGCCCTACTGTCCTCAATCAATCTCTCTACAATGCCCCTCGGCCTGAAGGAAGGGGATGATCTGAGCTTCATTTGCACAAGAAACAAAGCTATGTAAGCCTGGCCTGTCTCCTAGGCTCTGTGGGGGAGTTAGTTATCTAGTGGATCAGCAGGGCTGAGAAGCTGAACTGTTTGCCAAATGGCCTAGTAGTATATGGGCCCACAAGAATTTCATAGCAGAAGACAGCTGAAATATTAAAAACTGAATAACACCAAATATTTTGTGATAGATGGCTTCATCTAGAAAAATACCTTGAAATTTCTAGGTATAGCTTTAATATCCAGCTGAATCTCTATAATATATTCTTGCGGTCCGCAATAATTTATTACTATGCTGGAATCCAACTATAACTCTTCATTAGAAGAAGGATTTGACCATGGAGAGCTGGACCACAGGTAACTTTGTGAACTGTCAATTTTTTTACTCCCTCCACATGTCTTTCCAGCCTCACCCCACTAAGAGGTTCACTGATATGAAAAATGAAGTACTGTGGATTTGAACTGTAATGTTCTAACAAATCAACAGTACACTTATAATCTCTTAACTGCCTTTGGCTAATTAATCATTTCAATGGTTGAATTTTTTTCAAGGACCTCTGATTATGCATTTCCTATCTCCTCCCTAGGAAATCCATTTTTGTCTTTACTTCTTTAAGAGAAAAATATTTTGCTCCTGGAACTCCTAATTCTTAAAGGTGGTAACTAATATTCAACTCTTGGCCAAAGCAACCACAGATACCATTTCATTGAATCCTCAAGCAACCCTATTTTACAGAAAGAAAAACTAAGACTGAAATCCTAAAATGCCCCAGAGCATCATCCTGGATGACTCAGCTCCAGCTTCCTCTATCAGTCCTTGTCTCTGATCAAGATTCCAGATCTCAGTACAGGCCACTAGAAGCACAATGTTAGAGATGCAATGTCCAAAGGTAATAATCTGGACAAAAATGTCTTTCTCAAGCTCTAATTTCTTTGTTTTAAGTCTTCTATATTTTCCTCCCTATACTTCTTCTGAAATATAGGATTCAAAATAATTCTGTCTCCATGAGGGTCATGTAGATTCTAAATGAATAGTATGTAGATTAGAACAAATACTATACCACTCAAAACTGTATAATTTTTGAGACACCCTCCTATGACTTCAATATTTTTTTCCAGCAAAAAATAAACAAACAAAAAAACCAAGCACTGGCTGCTGTTGCAGCAGGATCTGGGTTCAGTTCCCAGCATCCACATGGAGACTAGTTACCATCTGTAACTCCAGTTCAGGGATCCTACCATCATCTTCTGGCCTCCACAAACACTGCATATACACAGTATACATACATACATGCAGGTAAGATGCCCACATACATAAAATAAAAACAAATATTTATCTTTAATAAATCTTTAAAAATTCAAACATGGAATTTTACTCTTCTTTCATAGATCTAGTACAGAAACAACTATGTAAATAAAAATTATGTGCAGTGTCATTGTCAACACTTCCACAGACTACAAAGTCATAAGTAGGTAGAGACAAACACAGAGGGTAAGCTCATGAGTTCCAGGGACTAAGGCTTGATCTGTCACATCCCCATGTACTAGTTCTGTGGACACAGACAAGTTGCCTATATTCTTCCCAATTCCTATAAGATAAGATCAATAAAATTACATGATTCATGTAGTCATTTGAGGGATTAAGTGAGAGTTTTAACAATAAATTTCTTAGGACATGTAAATACAAATGATTTTCATGAGTACTTTTTGGTAGCTCTGACTTATTACAAACCTATGAGAATCTTCCTATTCAATGAGATCCTTAAAACATTATGCTTTATAATGAAAAGCAATAAGAAAGTACAATATTGCCTTTTACTGCCATTTTTAGAGAGGGTAGGATATGGTGGTATGAAGCAACATGAGTAATAGCCTAGGAATCAGGACACTGAATTCCAAAACCTTTTCTGTTAGTAAGGTGCACTGTGGAAACTATGCTGAGAGTGTTTTGTAACTTCTGCTGGCACTTAATATATGGCTCTTCTTTTATTCATAAGTTTATTCAACTATTAATTCATTCATTTTTTTGTTCTTGTTAATCACTTTCCAGTATGTATTGCATACCCAGAAACAAAGCATGGGTTTGTAATAAAAGAGAAGCACTGCATACAGAAGGATGGATAGCAAACATGTCTTGAGGATTATGACATTTGAGCATGCCCTTGGATCATGACTGAAAAGGTATTAATGCTTGGTAAATCATTTTAAGTAAATGAAGATTATAGAACTGGTGAATGAATAAATGAACACAGAGTAGTGAGATTTCACTAAGAAGATGAAGAAAGAGGGATATGTAAAGAAAAGGCAAAGAGACAAAGAAGACACCAATCCTGTGGAACAGAGTCTTATGGTCTCTAGAATATGAGTTACTGGGAGAAAATGTCTGACCACTATTGCTTTTTGCAGATGCAAGGCTTCAAATACCAGACTGAAAGAACCCTGACAATTATCTTTCAGGAAACATGAAGTCATTGACACTTTATACTCCTACATAGAGGCTTATTTGAGGACTACTGGTTGGGAAGCATACAAGACAAAGGTGGAAGAGATTCAAACAGAACTGTTCACTGGGATGTCTGTTGTTCATACATTATCTACTGAAAGATCGAGAAAATACTGGGAATAGTGCCCTGATTGCTCTGATTCTAGTTCCCCTGAATATGGGCCAGCATCTTAAAAATTCACAATAAAAGTAATAAATGGGGTCCTAGAGTATAAACTCAAGAGTCTCATGATATAAACTGTTTACCACTCTAATGGGTGGCATGAACCTGGGAGAGTTGGACCTAAAAATGAGGTGGACTAAAGCAGTGTTTCTCAAACTTCCCAATGCTGTGACCCTTTAATACAGTTCATATTGTGGTGACCCCCAACACAAAGTTTTATTTGTTGCTACCTCACAATTGTAATTCTACTACTGTTATGAATCATAATGTAAATTTTTTGGAGATAGAGGTGCCAAACCACAGGCCATGGCTGCCAGAAGACTAGGTAGGCTGCCCGCCCGAGGACTTCCTCCACTCTCTTGGTGACCCCTTCAACTGTTTATTTTTCTTGGCTTCCTTTAAGGAATTTACACATTTCCGCCATTTTTCCTTTTCCTCTATTTCTTTAAATGTTTTATTTACTAATTCTTTAATGACCCCTATCATCTTCATAAAGCTGGTTTAAAGTCTTGTGCTTCAATTGTGTTAGAATGAATATTCAGGGCTTGCTGTAGTAGGACAAATGGATTCTGTGTGGCCTGAGGTTGAGCAAGGGTTCTCCACTTGAGTTGAGGCATCACTTTCTGGTGGTCTGCTTAGCCTCTGACCCAGTAGAGAATCTCTGCCCAAGTTGTGGGCTGATACATGGTGAAAGGGATGGGAAGGGGGATTGGGGATAGTGTTAGGGTCATTGAGAGAGTGGAGGAGGTCTGCAAGCAGGCAGCCTATCTGGAGTTCTGGTAGCCAGTGTGGCCTTGGGTCCAGCAGGGAGTCCCCACCTGAGTTGGAGGCTGGGATATGGCAAGGAGGAGGGGTGGGAGATTAAGGATATTGTCAGAAAGGGTCACATTGTAAATATAAATCTCACATTGACCCTCACACTTTGAGGGAGACTTTAGTTTCCCACTATCACCAACAGACAGGTCATCGAGAGAAAAACTAAACAGAAATAATGGAGCTAATAGATATTATAAATCAAATGTACCTAGTGAATCCAAGGAACAAAACATCCATTAAACAAAAACAAACCAAAAATTTGGCACCTAGACCTATAATCACCCCAAAACCAGATGCCTAGACACCAGCATAAGACTACAAACAACAATAGCCAGGGCAATATGTCACCACCCAGTTGTCCTACTACAGCAAGCCCTGAATACTCATTCTAACACAATTGAAGCACAAGAAAAAGACTTTAAAACCAGCTTTATGAAGATGATAGGGGTCCTTAAAGAATTAGTAAATAAAACATTTAAAGAAATCGAGGAAAGAAAAAAATGGAGGAAATGAGTAAATTCCTTAAAGGAAGCCAAGAAAAATAAACAAACAGTTGAAGGAAACGAACAAAACTGTTCCAGCCCTGAAAATGGAAATAGAAGCAATAAAGAAAACACAAACTGAGGGGATTCTGGAAATAGAAAATCTAGGAAAGTGAACAGGAGCTATAGACACAAACATCATCAACAGATTCAAGAGATAGAAGAGAGAATCTCAGGCATTGAAGATATGATAGAAGAAATAGATACATCATTCAAAGAAAATCTTAAATCTAAACAATTCTTGACACAAAACACACAGGAAATCTAGGACATCATGAAAAGACCAAACCTAAGAATAATAAGAATACATGAAGGAGAAGAATATGAGCTCAAAGGTACAGAAAATATTTTCAACAAAATCATAGAAGAAATTTTTCCTAACCTAAATGACTATAAAGGTACAAGAAACAGAGAGAACACCAAATAGACTGGACCAGAAAAGAAAGTCCCCTCACCACATAATAATCAAAATACCAAACACACAAAACAAAGAGAGAATTTTAAAAGCTATAAGGGGAAAGAACAAGTAACATATAAAGGTAGACTTATTAGAATTACACCAGACTTCTAATTAGAGACTCTTAAAAAACCAGAAGGGCCTAGACAGATGTCCTGCAAACTCTAAGAGCCAAAGATGACAGCCTAGTCCACTATACCCAGCAAAATTTTCAATCATCGTAGATAGAGGAAACAAGATATTTCATGATAAAGTCACATTTTAACAATATCTATCCATAAATCCAGCCATTCAGAAGATACTAGAAAGAAAACTCCAACCCAAGGAGGTTAAATCTACACCCAGGAAAATACAGGAAATAAACTCACACCAGTAAAACCAAAAGAAGGGAACCACACACACCCCACCATACACATACATACACACAATCATCCCCATTATCAACAACAAAATAACAGGAATTAACAAGTATTGGTCATTGATATCTCTCAATATTAATGGAATCTACTCTCCAATAAAAAGACACAGACTAACAGAATGGATGTGAAAACAGGATCCATCCTTCTGCTGCATACAAGAAACAACCTCAACATCAAAGATAGATACCTCAAAGTAAAAGAATAGAAAAAGACTTCCCAAGCAAATGGGCCTAAGAAGCAAGCTGGTGTAGCCATTTTAATATCTAACAAAATAGATTTCAAACCAAAATTAATGAAAAGAGATGAGGATGGACACTTTGTACTCATCAAAGGAAAACTCCACCAAGATGGCATTTCCGTTCTTAACATCTATGCCCCAAATACAAGGGTACCCACATTTCCAAATGATTCATTACTAAAGCTTAAATCTCACAATGACTCTCATACATTGAGGGAGACTTCAATTTTCCACTATCACAAATGGACAGGTCATAAATAATGGTGCTAATAGCCATTATAAACCAAAAGGACCTAATGTGTGTGTGTGTGTGTGTGTGTGTGTATGTGTGTGTGTGTATGTGTGTGTGTGTGCGTGTGTGTGTGTAAATATATATATATTTTTTACCCAAACATAAAAGAATATACCTTCTTTTCTGCACCTCATGGAACTTTCTCCAAATTGATCATATACTCCTTCACAAAGCCAATTTCAACAGATACAAAAACTTTGAAATAACTCCTTGCATCCTATCAGAGCATCACAGATTAAAGATGGATATCAACAACAAGAGAAGACTTACAAACTCATAAAAACTGTACAACTCTACTGAATGAAAAATGGATCAAGACAGAAAAAAGAAATCAAAGACTTCCTAGAATTTAATGAAAATGAATGCACAGCACACCCAAACTTACAGGACACAATGAAAGCAGTGCTATGAGGAAAATTCATAGCACTGTCTGTCTATCTATGTTAAAAAGTACTACAGAGGTCTCATACTAGCAACTTAACAGCACACTGAAAGGTCTAGAAGAAAAAGACACAAACACACCCACAGGGAGGAGAATGCAAGAAATAATCAAACTGGGGGCTGAAACCAACAAAATAGAAACAAAGAGAACAATACAAATGATCAATGAAACAAAGACTTGGTTCTTAAACAAGATAGACAAACTCCTATCAAACCAACTAAGACACAAAGACTATCCAAATTAACAAACTCAGAAATGAAAAGGGGGATATAACAGACACAAAGGAAAGCCAAAGAATTATTAAGTCATACTTTAAAAACCTGAACTCCAAAAAAATTGGAAAAAATCTAAAAGAAATGGATAATTTTCTCAATGGATACCACTTGCCAAAGATAAATCAATATCAGATAAACAACTTAAATAGACCTATAACCTCTAAGGAAACAGAAGCCATTATTACATGTCTCCTACCCCCCCCCCCAAAAAAGCTCCAGGCCAGAAGGTTTTAGTGCAGAATTCTATCAGACTTTCAAAAAATTTTAATTTAATGCCAATACTCCTCAAATTATTCTATAAAATAGAAACAGATGGAACATTACCAAATTCCTTTTATGAAGCCACAGTTACCCTGATACCCAAACCACACAAAGATTCAGCAAAGGAAGAGAATTACAGACCAATTTCCCTCATGAACATTGTGTAAAAATACTCATAAGCTGAATCCAAGAACACATAAAAAAGATCATCCACCATGATCAAGTAGGCTTCATCCCAGAGATGCAGGGATGGTTCAACATATAAAAATCAGTCAAGGTAATCAACCTTATAAACAAACTGAAAGAAAAAAAAACATGATCATCTCATTAGATATCAAAAAAATCTTTTGACAAAATTCAGCACCCCTTTATGATAAAAGTCTTGGACAAATTAGAAATAAAAGGGACATACCTAAACATAATAAAGACAATTTACAGCAAGCCTATAGCCAACATCAAATTAAACAGAAAGAAACTCAAAGCAGTCCACTAAGGAACAAGGCCTTCCACTCTCTGCATATCTATCTTGAAGTTCTAGCTAGATGAAAAACACAACTGAAGGAGGTTGTGATACATAGGGGAAGGGAAGAAGTCAAAGTAACATTATTTTCAGATGATATGATAGTATATGTAAGTGACCCCACACATTCTACCAGGAAATCCCTACAGCTGATAAACACCTTCAGTAAAGTGGCTGGATACAGGATTAACTTTAAAAAAATCAGTAGCCCTCCTATATACAAATGACAAGCAGACTAAGAAAGAAATTGGGGAAACAACACTTTTCACAATAGACACAAACAATATAAAACATCTTGGGTAACCCTAATCAAGCAAGTGACAGACCTGTAAGATAAAAACTTCAAGTCTTTGAAGAAAGAAATTGAAGAAGATATCAGAAGATGGAAAGATCTCCCATACTCATGGATCAGTAGGATTAACAGTAAAAATGGCCACTCCACCAAAAGCAATCTACAGATTCAATGAAATCCCCATCAAAATTCCAACAAAATTCTTCACAGACCTTCAAAAGACAATACTTTTGTATTTCATACAGAAAAACAAAAATCACCAAGATAGCTAAAACAATCTTGAAGAATAAAAGAACTTCTGAAGGTATCACCATCCCTGATTTCAATCTGTACTACAGAGTTATAGAAACCACAATTACTATACATACATGTTGATCAGTGGAATTGAACCAAAGACCCAGCTAAAATCCACACACTCATGGATACCTGATTTTTTTTATAAAGAAGTCAAAAATGCACAAGGAAAAAAGAAACCATCTTCAACAAATGGTGCTGGCATGACTGGATGTCTACGTGTGGAGGAATGCAAATAGATCCATATTTATCACCCTGCACAAAACTCAAGTCCAAGTGGATCCAACACATTAATCCAGACATACTGAACTTCACAGAAGAAAATGTAGGAAATATCCTTGAACACAGGAGACAACTTCCTAAACAAAACACCAATAGCCTAGGCACTAAGATTGACAATTAATAAATTGGACCTCATGAAACTTAAAAGGTTCTGTAAGGCAAGAGACACCATTAATAAGACAAAATGGAAGCCTACAGAATGGGAAAAGATTTTTCACCAAATCCACATCTGATAAAGGGCTAATATCCAAAATATATAAAGAACTCAAAAACTACATCAACACACCAAATATTCCAATTTTAAAAATGAGGTACAGATATAAACAGAAAATTCTCAATAGAGGAATCTCAAATGGCTGAGAAACACTTAAAGAAATGTTCAACATCCTTAGCCATCAGGGAAATGCAAATCAAAATGACTCTGAGATTCTATCTCACACCTGTCAGAATGGCAAAGACAAAAAACATAGATGACAGCTCATGCTGGCGAGGATATGGAGCAAGAGGGAACACTCCTACGTTGCTGGTGGGTATGCAAACTTGTACAGCCATTATGGAAATCAATATGATGGTTTCTTAAACAATTGAGAATCGATTTACCTCAAGACCTAGCTATACCACTCTTGGGCATGTACCCAAAAGATGACTCTTCCTACTACAAGAACCCTTGCTCAGCTATGAACTATGTTCATAGCAGCTATGTTCATAACAGCCAGAAACTGGAAACCATCTAGATGTCTCTCAGTTGAAGAATGGATAAAGAAAATGTGGTATATTTACACAATGGAGTATTATTTGGCTGTTAAAAAATGACATCATGAAATTTGCAGGCAAATAGATTCACCTATAGTAAATTTGGAGACAGAGGTTTGCCAAAGGGGCCGCAACCCATAGGTTGAGAAATGTTGGAATAAAGTCATGTCATGCAGTAGCCAGCTTTATTCAGAGCATCTGGTAATTTATAATTCTGAGAGTTTATAATTCTGAAGATTAAAAAGAATCACACTGTAATGTGTTCAATTAAGAAGAACACTTGTATTCAATCACAAGGATAAGGAACAAGTGTCAAAACATTGTTTTTCCATAGAAGCATTTGAATAACAATAGCTGAAGTAAACTCATTCCTATCTGCTACACCTAGGAGGAGAATGGAAACACATTCCAAGGACAATTCTGTGTTCTGAAGAAACTGAGGTCACAAAGACTTTTGTCTTGTTTCCTTGGAGTTTTCTCACAAGCACTCAGAATTCCCCTCTCACAACTCCATTCCTGAACTATGTTCTGATATCTCCCCCCTTCTTATATTTTAATAGCAGGATATTCAAAGCGGTTTTGAAATATTATAGATAAATCTAATTGTCATTTGATGTATGAGTATCATATAAGCAAGCAAATTATAATATTAGAACAATGAAATCATGGTATGTAATTACTCTGCCACCAAGAAAAGAGATCCAAATGAGGCCCAGTACTACTAGCTACATTATTATATTGATCAGAAAAATCTAGAGAATAGATTGAAAAGATATCCACATGATTAGTAGTATCTTGTGGAACATAAGCCCATATTTGCCTTTAATAGGAATACAAATGTTATGATGGCCAATGCAAATAGGAAGTGATTTAAATCCCACAGAAAAATTAAATGTAGTTCCATCTTTAGATGAATGAATGAGTGAGTCTATTACAGTCTCAAGGTCCAGTCATAAACACAGAGTCATTAGTAAAGATAACAGACTGGATCTATCCAGTCTACAAGTTGAAGTAAAGTAGGATGAGACCAATACATGTGCTCTGACACTGACCTCTGATGCACAGGTCAAAACAGCTAGAGAATAATTTATTCCTTGGTGCAAGGGACTTAACTTGGTATGGTGAATATCTCCTTTTGTCATTCAGCTGGAGGTCTGCTATCTTTCTGGTGACCTCCACTGTCTCCTCACCCTTAGCCATTGTCCTTGATGACCCCAGGGCTGGAGGAATCAAAGAGGAATCCTAATGATCCAGTGGATCCATCCGCAATGACAGATGCAGACTTCTTCCCAGTTTTCTTCTGGGGAGTAAAAGTAGGGCAGGTTAATGCATCTGCTGCTTATTCCCTTCTGCAAAAAAACCAGGGAGGTTGGAGTGTGCATGAGTATGAGTCTACCGCTGGAAATAATCCTACAACATAAGCAGAATCTGAAATGATATTTAAGGGTTTATGAATTAACCATAATAGATGAATCAAAACAGTCAGTTTGTTGGGCTGAGGGAAAAAAGTATTAATAGATTGATGAATATCTGGACCATGAATCCCTTCTATATCCTTAGATGAACCATCAATAAAATACGTATCTGCCTGTGGAACAGGAGAAAGTTGGACAATTTTTGTAATCCACAAATTCAGTTCATATGAGAAAAATCCTATAGCCTGCCAGCTGGATAATGATTTCCTATCCTTCCATAGTAATCAGCAAATAACGTTTTAAAATCCAAAGAGTTCTGAATGCTCTTAAAAACTGATTGTTAGTTAAAGTTAATACAATACAGCAAGGACCAAATCTATATACTTGGTGACATTGGGACATCAGGTCCTCCCCTGATTTACAAGTTGAATAAGAAGAGAAAGGTAAGTGGTCAGTATTTTTTGGCCCTTATGGTATAAATAAATCCATTCCAAAGGTTTATCCTCTTATGATAATAATACCTGTAGGAGACAATTTAATGGGAAAAATAAGTAAGTTTAAAGGAAGTGAAAGGTCCACATAATACACAAAATCCTTTTAGTCTGGATTCAAATAGCTATAGGTCTTTTCTTGCCTCTTGAGATAATGTGCAAGGACTGCCAGCGCCGTCTCTCCTAGAGTTTTCAATAGGTTGGCTAGTGCATATTAGGTAAACATTTTTATTTTGCTGAAATTGTACTAGAAATACCAAGCACAGCTCATGAGGCCAGGGAGGAATTGGGAAATGATTCCTTTGCCCTGCTGTGCCCTAGCTTGCCTAGGTTGTAAAGTTAGCATTTTCATAGGCTCTCCTAAGTCCTAGTCAGGAAGTGGAGGGAATTTAAGAATGTATTGATTATCAAATTCCTCACCCCATGCTTCAGGGTCATTTTCGGGCAAGGGAAAATACGTATCTAAAGGCGGCTCTAGTGAGGAGGCTGAGAGAACCATCCTGGCATATGTGGCACTGGTTTTATTTTTGAGTTTGCCTATACAGGGAGAACCTCCTTCTTTGCCTCTTTTATCAATTTTAAGGTTTAATCATCTCTTTTTTATGATTACTATCTTCTTTATCTTCCTTAACTATTTTGATAACAGTCTGAATTAATGCCCAAGTGATCCAAAATTGAACTCAGATCTTTTCTCCTTGCTTATATGCCTTTTCAATTTTCTTTTGGATTTGGTCCGATATTTCTTCACCTAAAGTTCCTTCTTCTGGAAACCAGGGATTATACTTGTGTTCCTCCTTTCTTTAAGAAATGATGTACAAACTCAAAGGCAAAGCCTTCTCTGGTTTCTGTCCCATTATACTCACTCACTTCCTCTTGTGAGGGTCCCCACTCTCTTATCTCATAGCCAACTTCAGGTCCCTGATTCCTCATGCCACTTGTTTACCATGGTAATTGGTGGAGTGAACAAGGGAGAGCAAGGCCTAAAATTGAGGTGACCTAAAGTCTCATGCAATTGCCAGCTTTATTCAGAGCAT
Organism: Peromyscus nudipes; assembly: GCA_902168325.1. NCBI lineage: Eukaryota > Metazoa > Chordata > Mammalia > Rodentia > Cricetidae > Peromyscus > Peromyscus nudipes. Next base: position 44,534 of record CABHPH010000269.1, read on the forward strand.
CAGACAACTTATACTCTGAGGGTTAAAAAAAATCAAATGAGTAAGATGTTCACCACAAGGACATGCCACATGTGAGAAAACCACATTTTTCCAAAGAGGCACATGGATAACAACAGCTAAAGTAAACTCATTCCTATCCACTATACCTGGGAGGAGAATGGAAACAAATTCCAAGGACAAGTCTGTGTTTTGAAGAAACTGAGGTCACAAGACTTTTGTCTTGTTTTCCTGGAGTTTTCTCACAAGCTCTCGAATTCCCCTCACATGGCTCCATTCTTGGACTGTGAACCAATGACAGACAATGGGGGAAGAGAAAAAAGTGCTTTGCATAAAACTGGGATGAAAAATTTGAATAAATTTGGGATTAAATATTATAATTTTGCAAAGAGATGATGCATGACTAAGGAAGAACTTGCATTAACTGCCCATAATGACTGCTAAAAATTCCTACAACATTAAATTAAGTTAGCTTAACCTTAAATTAAAAAGACAAAAATGTGCACAGAGTAAGAATATGCTTCATCTAATCATTCATGCTTAATTTATTGAGAAGTATAACAATGATGGCACATTTGGCACATGGCCACAACGCTCATCAAAACTGTACTAAGGCAGCTCTCTTGTCCAAGAGGAACGATGGTACCTTCTTCCCAAGCTTTCCATTGAATATTATTTAAAGTTGCCCAGTTACCACAAACCTCAGAATCAGTTGAAAAGAGAAACACAAAATCCCCCAACTATCTATATATTTAGCTATGACTCTGTTTTCACTAAGAGATTCATGTCCGATCATACATCCAGTGACAGATTAAATGAATTATAAAATATATTAAAATTCTGCGTCAAGGGATATTTTGAAAGATTTACTTTATCATTTGTGTGTGCGTGTGTGTGTGTGTGTGTATGTGTGTGTATGTGTGTGTGTGTGTGTGTCGCGCACATGCACATAAGCTTGTGGTTACCCACAGAAGCCAGGACTGTCAGATCCTTGGAGCTAGAATTACAGTTGGTTGTGAACTGTCTGAGGTGGGTGCTGGAAAAAGCACTCCAGTCCTCTAAAGATCGGCAAGTGCTCTTGATTGCTGTGCTAGCTCTCCAATACCTTTGAGAGATATGTTTTCAATTGTTAAATTCAAAACCAGGATTTGATAGTATTTATAAAGTATAAGTATGTTAAACTATTCAGAAAATAATATACTGAGGTGAATCCAACATGCTAATAGCATCTTCCTGAGTTGATATATTTCCAAACAAATCTCTTCATTGTTCTTTATTTTCAAGCATAACTGTTAATTTTCTATTAAAAACTCAACCTAAACTCAATTAAACTAACCAGTATTTTAATTTTTTTGTTTATGTGCATGTTTGTGTGTATGCGTGAGTGTAAGTCATATATATGCAGGAGTCTGAGGAGGCCAGAAGTAGGCATCAGATTCTCTGGAGCTGGAGTTACAGGCAGTTATAAACCATCATGTATGGATGCTGGGAATGAACCAAACTTGGATCTCCTGGAAGAGCAACTAGAGTTCTTAAAATGCTAGCCATTTCTCCAGGCCTACAGAGCCTTCTTTCTTATTTATTTATTTTTATCATGAACTGCTATTAGCCCTAGAGAACTGTAGACTTGAAACTGGATACCTAAAGATTTCTGTAAATATCAAAATTAGTTTATGAGTCTATCATTGTGGGAAATAAATAGATAGCACTCAATAGTCAGTCAGTGAATGAGGTATAGCATTGAATAACAAGTCAATGTGGGCAATTCTATTCCTAAAATCTCAGCTGGGTAGCATGATGCCAAGGAACTCATTTAATTGGTTATAAAATGTTAATTTCTACATGATTGTTATAGCAGAGCTAGAGCAGTGAAGTCCCAGGGAAAACCCAGGTGTTCTTCATTAGTTATTTTCTTGGCTCTACATTAAGCTAAAGTTTTCAAAACATACACCTAGACAGTGAAGTAACCAGAGAAAAGTGACTGCTCTGAATATCCCTGACTCTTCATATGACAGTACTCTATGGGCTTTTGGTTTTGAAGTAAATATTTCTTTTATTCTTTTTTCTTTTTTATTAATTTCTTTATTTTCGAGACAGGGTTTCTCTGTGTAGCTTAGTGCCTTTTCTGGAACTCACTCTGTAGCCCAGGTTGGCCTTGAACTCACAGAGATCTGCCTGCCTCTGCTTCCTGAGTGCTGGGATTAAAGGCTATTTCAAACAATGTTTTAATCAATTTCCTATCTTCTGAAACAACCCATATGGATCAAAACTACTATATGAACAATAGTTTTTACATTATAATGTGATAAAGTCCTCAAAATCCTGTTCATTTTGAGCTGTGTTTTTTTTCTTATCCTGTATTGTACAGTTTCATAAGTGTGTTTGTTGGCTGTGGCACATGTCCATATGTTTGTGAACACCGCAATCTCTTTGCATAGGACATCTTGCAATAAATTCTTTACAGACTCTTTAAACTCTAGCTCATATTTCTCAACTTTACCACTCAGCTCTTGTGACAACTCAGACACAGTTATTCGGCTCTGTTCTAGTCTATTCTACTCTTAATTGATAGGTGAGTTTTCTAGAAAAATTAGTGTCTTAAAGCAAATATTTATTATTTCCATAGTTTTTGTTGGCCAAGAATTTAGCATGGTTCACTGAGGTATGTCATGACTGTTGACATGAATTGGCCAGGGTTTCAGTCAGCTGTCTGGGCTAACTTGTCAGTCAGCTTGTGGTATGTGATGGCAGAAGACCTCAGGTCCTTATGACATGGACCTCCCCCATGTGTGGCCTAATGTGTCTTCTCAATACAGAAGTTGGCATCTACCTTAGCAAGTGAACAAATATAATGTGCAAAGAGAAAAATGCACTGCTTGTAAGCCAATCGCTTTTTTGCTCAAGTCTTGGCCACCACAAATCTTTTCTACCTAACCTCATTCCTTGGAAGCTAGTCAATAACACTTGTTCACATGTAAGAGAAGAACTCAGCTCCACCTCTCAGAAGGAGATAAAAAGCACTGTTTGCACATTTAAAAGTGCCAGCATGGCTCTAATTGCATCATTGTACTGTAATTATTTATTACTTACATGTCTACATTTTAGGTGCATTTCTGTGTATTCCTAAACATATTTATTCTATGCAGTATAACACTTCAACGCTGTGTGCAGTGACTAAGTCAAGTTATTCAAGAATCACGCTCTGTTTTCTTTTGGGGAACGACCTTAAAGTTGTCAAGTAGCCAAGAACAAATTTGAACTTCCGATGCTCCTGTTTCACCTACTGAGTCCTGGGATTGCAAATCCTACCACTCCCATTTTTAATGCAGTGCTGGGGATCACACCTAGGGCTTCAAACATGCTAAGCAAGCACTTTATCAGCTGATGATACCCCTAGTTTCACACGCTTTGTGGGTTTTTTTAATCTCACACTATGGGGTATATATCTGACTTTAGATGTTAATCCCATCTGAATCTTCTTCAGTTTCCTCATCTTTAGAGTGAGGTCCTTAATCAACCCTGTTATTGGGACTGAGGAAAATATAGACAAGTGTATACTGTGAGTTACAAAACTATGCAGCAGTCAGTACCGAGCCAACCAGTATACAGTGCTACAAGTCCTGCAGGGCTAGGCTACAGAAGAGGCTGAATTCATTCCAGAATTTACTGCCTACATTACCCACCAGCTACTAGGCAAATACCCTTTTATCTTTTCTCTTCTCTGCCTCAGAATGATTCCTAATCTCGTGCCCTGCATTTCAGTAACCATTTTCTACCTCTGATGCTGATAGTTGCTTCCATTTTCCTTTATTCAGTGTAAAACAGGGGGCATTCTTTGGGTATAAGTATTCTACAAATCAGAAAGAGATTAAGAAGTGAGGGGTGAAGAATGATTGAGAACATAGGTTATTGGATAGGACAGACCTGAACTGAAGTCCTGGTTCTGCTGCCCAGATCACAAACTTTGTAGTTTTGTTTCCTTTGACTTTTATATGGGGATAACAACTTTACTTATTAAGGAGATAACATGTTAAAATAATTTAGAATGACACCTGTCAGTACTAAGTGCTCTGGGGAATGTGCATTAGTCTTCAACTGTAACTATGATTATGATCAAATTGTATCACTAATCAGGGCAAGGTGTGAAGCCTATGAACAAGCACATTCCCATGCTTGTGAGTCCCATTTGACAAACCAGGATGACTTGAATCCAGGAAAGACTATTCGCCTATGTTTGTCTTGCCTACCTGGGTGGCAATCAACTGAAAACAAGCTGTCTGGCTGGGGCTGTTTCCATTTGCTCGGTTAGCTGATCCCAGAGGCATGTAGAGCCACAGGCACATTTCAGAAATTTGAAAAATAAACAATGAAATGTTTCATACTTGCCACACATGTCTTTTTCCTCCCAGGACTTAGTTTGGCTGGTTCTAAGCCATAAAAAGTTTACAACAAGAAAGAACAGGTTTGAAAGCTTAAAACTTAACCTCATCCCCTAAAATCTTCCAACCCAAGGTTATGATGTGGACAAATTTTCTAACCAATATGTTCATGAAGCTTTTCATAATGACTTTGCTCATGAAAGTTTAAACATCTGCTTAAGTTGGTGAAAGTGTTCCCACCCAGGCAGAAGGTGTTACACATCATCAGACCACAAGATACATTCAGAGGAAGGGGAAGATGCATCACAGCCTGCCTCTAACTACTCAATTATGTATGCAGTAAGTCTGTCCACCAGGTCAATCAGGTTTTGTTTGTTCCTTCAACAAGGATCTTGACAATGTCAGTGTTAGAGCAATTTCCAAAGAGACTGCTCAGCTTTTCAATAATTCATTTTTAAAAATATACAAAATAGGGCATGCCTTTTTCTCTAGGTTATTTAACAACATAACTCCCTGAAAGCAAGGTTCATTATCAGATGGATTTGGAAATTACAGGAATTTACATCTCACCATTCTTTGGTCCTTTCATATATATTACTTCTTCTCCTTGGAATATATCCTGTCCAGCTCAATCCAATTCCTAGGAGCATTAGCATTTTTAACTTTTACTCTCTTCAGAAAGTCTTCCATAGCCTTGTTGGTCAGGATGGTGTCTCTGCAATGAGTACCCATGGCACTGTTAACTGATATACGGTGGCACTCATGGCACCACACCCTGCCCACGAAGACACTTCCCACCTGCTGACGTTCTCCAAGTGTCACTCTCTACTATGCACCTTCAAAAGCTGTGAGTTCCATGCCATTCTCCAGCACAGAGCTGGGGCTAAACAGTACCTATGGATGAATGGACAGATCATCCCCCTATACAACCTGCACACCTCCCTCCTCTCTTCTATACCCGAGCTTCTACAGCTCCTGCCAAGTTTAGCTTTCAAATATATTCCAGATCCTTCTCTTTCCTAGTCCTACTTCAAATTTCCCAGTTAAAGGCCTGTTATCTGCTGGCTAATGTTCAGTTTCTGACTACTCAACTGTATACATTTGCCTGAATAAAGTGAAATTCAGGTCCACTGCAAATGTTCAGTGACTCCAGGTTGCCTATAGTACAAACAGGTCTGTTTCTCCTAAGGCAGCCCATCAGCGTTTTACTCCTTTCCTTTTCCAAGCTCTCCTCTCTCTGGCAAAAGCTAATGTTTATACTCAGAAAGACAATATAACCTACAAACAAAGCCTAAGGGCCAGGGTTTGAAGACTGAGTTTACTAGACTCCGCTAAATTTCATAGACAAGGTCATTGCTATAATATACTAGATACACAATAGTTCTGTATAATTAATTATGATAAATTAATGGATAATTCTGGGAAAGGAAAAAAACCCACTACCAGTTCTTGTGTCTCTACCCCAGTGTTTCTCAGTATGTGCTTTATGTTAAGATACTTTATGAAAACAATATCCCATGGGCAAAAGTTTGGAGAGCACTTAGAGTTATTCCCAATGCATGACAATACATTAAAATTAAATAAAGGTGAAATAAATGTCAGCAAAAAGGCAAAAGTGTTTGTTTAGAATAGGAGAATTGCTAATTGAATTTGAATTACAGAATAAAAACATGCTAACACTCATTCACTATGAAACAGTACTCTGCTCCAACAGTTCAGAAGGGTTTCCCATTGTGTCTTCCAGTATCCAGCAGCACATGCCCTGTGCCATATGTTCATCATTAATTTTTTGTTCAAGTAATTTTTTAATATTTTAATTTTTATATATTGATATATGTCATTTTACAATATTTTATCATATTTTATAGTGTGCCATGTTAATTTTTAACACACATATATAATAATTATTTGCATCAAGAATAATTAGTTTGGGTAGTGTTTTTTTGTTTGTTTTCCAGAGCAATAAAGTATTATTTCTACTATCCTTTTATGATTTTTATATTTTTGAAATTCTCATACATTCATATAATGTGTTCTTTTACTTTGTTTTGTTTTATTTCATTTTGTTTTTCAAGACAGTGTTTCTCTGTGTAGCCCTGGCTGTCCTGTAGTTAGTTCTGTAGAGCAAGCTGGTGTCAAAACCAGAGATCTGCCTGCCTCTGTCTCCTGAGTAAAGGCATGTGCCACTGCCACCTGTCTATAATGTTTTTTTTTAATGATAGTATTTCAGGGTTGGCAATGATCTTTGGCTTTTCTAGGCAAAGTCCCTTACTCTGTAGATGAAAGATAAGTGACTTGAAACACCATGACCAAGCAAATTAGGGAGGAAAGGGTTTATTTGGCTTACACTTTCATATCACTGTTCATTATCAAAGGAAGGCAGGAGAGGAACTCAAAAAGGGCAGGTATCTGGAGTTGCTTACTGGCTTGCTCCTCATGGCTTTTTCAGCTTGCTTTCTTATAGAGCTCAGGACTACTAGTTCAGGGATGGTAACACCCACAATGGGCTGGGCCCTTCTCCATCAGTCACTAATTAAGAAAATTGCCAAAGGCTTTCCTACAGCCTGATCTTATGAAGGCATTTTTTCATTCAGATTTCCTTCACTCAGATAACATGTGTCAAACTGACTTAAAACTAACCAGTACAGATTCAAGATTATTAAACTTGTTTGTGGCAGAAAAACAAAAACAAACAAGCAAAAAAAAAATCCCCAAATAAAGCCTTATACCACCCCCTTGGCTTCTTTCTTTAATTCCACAACAATAATTATCAATCTCAGGTGATTTTTATTCACCAGAGGACATTTTACATTGTCCAGGGACATTTTTTATTGTTAAAAGCTCAGAAGCTATAAGATAAGGCTGGGTAAAGGAGCAAAACCAGTGGGGAGAGTCTAAGGATGCTAACCATCCAACTATGCACAGAGAAACCTGTGGGATGGTCTGTATGTCAAACATGTTGCTTATTGGTCAATGAATAAAACACTGATTGGCCAGTGGTCAGGCAGGAAGAAGTATAGGCGGGACAAGGAGGAGAGAATTCTGGGAAGTGGAAGGCCGAGGAGACACTGCCAGCCGCCACCATGACAAGCAGCATGTGAAGATGCCGGTAAGCCACAAGCCATGTGGCAAGGTATAGATTTATAGAAATGGATTAATTTAAGCTATAAAAACAGTTAGCAAGAAGCCTGTCATGGCCATACAGTTTGTAAACAATATAAGTCTCTGTGTTTACTTGGTTGGGTCTGAGCGGCTGTGGGGCTGGTGGGTGAGAGAGATTTGTCCTGACTGTGGGCCCGGCAGGAAAACTCTAGCTACAGAAACCCAACAAGAAAGAAGTGTTTGATCTAAAGAGTCAACAGTGGTGATTGTGAGAAACTTGGCCCTACTCTAGAGAGAAAAAAGTCTTTGGTTAAAAACCTGGTACTTTCATTTTGAGTTTCTTGATAGCCCTCAGAACACTGTATAGTATTTGAAATAATACAGGATATGAAAATTAAATTTTTCTTTGAGCCTAAGACAATAAGAAAAATACAAGTACAAAAATAATGTGGAGAGAGACAGCTGGAATTGAGGAGCATTTGAGGGATAATATGGAAACCTAGTGAAGTGAAAACTTCCTAAATATATAAAGAACTACTTTTGTCTCATAATAACGGGGATATGGAGTCTCAACTGGTTATCTCTTGTTAACAAACAGGGCTTCCGGTCATGAGACTGTGTTGTATTCGATTGGGTTTTGGCCAAGGGGTCCCATGGAAACCCTCAAACAACCTGGGCTTCTGCTAAGACAGTGAATGAGTCGCTCTCTGAAAACTGACAGTAGGCCCCATTGGCAAGAACAACACTCACATAACTCATTGAACATGGAGAAAACAAGCTGATGTCTACATGGAGCCTTTACCTTTATGTTCTAGTGTCTTTAGTGTGACAAGGTACTCTGCAAGCCACCAAAAGAGAAACATGAACACCAAAACAACCACAAAACCTTTGACCCAAAATCTATCCTGCCTGCAATACATGCTAGGACAATGGTGGTACAGAATTTGTGGGAGCAGCCAACCAATGTCTGATTTTAATTAAGGCCCACCCTATAAGATAGAACCCATACCCAACACTGTTTAGGTGACCAGGAACCAGAGACTAGATAGCTCAGAGACTTAAGGTAAAACCAAACACTACTGGTCTTAAAAGAAAAATCAATAAATTCCTAATGATATTCTGCTATCCTCATAGATCAGTGCCTTATTCAGTCATAATCAGAGAAGCTTACTCTGGCAGCAGATGGGAAAGAAACAGACCAATAGACAGACATTATTATTTAGATTCCTAAATGCCTCTACCAATCTAAATGTCTCTACCAAATGCCTCCCCTCAGAGATCAGGGAAACCCTGTAGAAGAGGAAGTGGAAAGAATGTAAAAGCCAGAGGTGATGCAGGACACCAGGAGAATAAGGCCCTGTGAATCAACTAAGCAAGGCTCACATGAACTCATAAAGACTGAAGCAGAATGACAGGGCCTATACAGGTCTGCACCAGGTTCTCTGTGTATATATTATAGCTTTCAGCTTTGTATTTTTATGGGACTCCTGAGCATGTGAATGAGAGGGTCTCTGATTCTTGTGCCTGCTCTTGGGGATCTTTTCCTTCTGTTGAGTTGCCTTGTTGAGTCTTGATGTGATGGTTTTTGCTTCATCTTATTATATTCTATTTTATCATATTTAGTTGTTATCTCTTAGAATATTGTTCTTTTCTAATGAGAGACAGAAAGGGAGTTGATCCAGAGGAGGTGGGTAGGAACTGGGAGGAGTAGAGGGAGAGGAAACTATAGTAAGAATAGATTGTATGAGAAAATAATCAATTTACAAAAAATGAAAAAATAAACAAAACATCTCTCTCATTGATGCTTTATCAAAATTAACATGAATGCTATCAATTCTGCAATCCCCTCCAAAATAATCTAAAGCAATTTACTTTTCCTTATTTTCACCTCAGAAGAATTCTTGAGTATATTAAATTTTTTTGAAGATTACATTTCTTAACTAAACTTCAAAAGACCTAGGAAATCTCCAGGGATCAAAAGAAATGGTCCATCCCTAAGAGGAAACATGAGAGACTCTTAAATGATTATTTTAATGGTATGGCTGATAAGCTCTATTTTGACTTTATCTATGTGGCCTTCTACTCCACATGGGTACCTGCCTGCTGACTGGTGAGAGTGAAGGATATAAAAAAGGTCATAGGGAAGAGAACATCAAAAAGTACCACATCCATGTATTTATCAAGCCAATAGGCCAAGGAATATCACAGATGGCATTCCACTTGGCTGAGGGAGGATAGATAGAAAAATGTATTAGACAATGGCAAGTGACCCAGGTGAACTCCTGTCATGGGTACACCAGGCAGACAACAAGAGTCAGTATATACGAGATACAGGAGAGCATCTTGCACCCAGGATAGAGTTGTCAAGAGAAAAATCACAGAAGAGTGATAATTTGCCCTGTGTGATGACTCAGTAAGGACAGCACAGTCTAGAGTCTGATTCAACCCCCATTCTTCAGATTTGAAGAGCCTTTAACTAAAGCATTTGAAACATAATGGAATCACTTAGAGGTTGGAGGAAATGTGTTGTCTTGAAACTAGTATCCTCATTATGCATCTGGGTGTCCCTTTGGATGGGTAACACTGGTGTAGCTCTGCCATTTGAAAGCACAGACTCCATATTTGAGGCCCCACTCTCTGTTTCTACCACTGCCTTTTTTATTGTAAAAATCCCTTTAATCTAATCAGATATAAATTCTACTTGTGATGGCAACATATTTCCTATGAACTTTCAAACACAAAATAATTCATAAGCAAATGGGGGCTGAAGTAACATTTCTCCTGTAGTTCAGGAATCGCTGTGTTCTCATTCTTACTCTTACTCTTATAGTCAGTCATGCAAGAGAGAGCTTTAGAGATACTATGACACTTGGATCCTGAATGTTCCCCCAAAGACTGTGAAGACTTCCCAGGATGGCACTAGTGGGTTGCGGTGGAAGCTTTGGGAGCTGTGTTATGGAGGGAGATTGTCAAAGTGGGAAAAGAGAGGGGGTCATGCCTGTGAAATGGAATTTGGGACTCTAGTGTCATTCTTCTCTCTTCTTTCATTCCTAAGGATGGAGTAAGCTGTGGTGATATTTTGCTTGTGCTCTAACAAATAAAGCTTGCCTGGAGATCAGAGTGCAGAGGTAGCCACTAGTTAACCATAGAGGCCAGGCAGTAATAGTACACACCTTTAATCCCAGCACTTGGAATCTCATGCCTTTGATCCCAGTACTTGGAAGACATACTCCTTTAACCCCAGCACTAGAGAGGTGGAGACAGGAATTGATATGGCTGGGTGGAGAGAGGAATATAAGGTGGGAGGAGATGGGAGCTTGCCCCTTTTTGGCCTGGGGATTCCTAGAGGTAAGAAGTCTCTCTAGTGGCTGGCTGCTTTGCTTCTCTGATCTTTCAGCATTTACCCTGATATCTGACTCCAGGTTTTTATCATTAAGAACAATTAGAATTCGTGCTACAGTAAGCTTTCTGATCTACCACAGACTCCCCATTGTTGACATTTAGCATTCTAACCAGAGACTCAAAGCGATGGGTCTGCCTACTTGGGAACTTCAAAGCATACCTTTTCTCCTTATGAGTTAATTATTTCAGTGATGGAAACCAGACAAATGCACACAATGTTCTGTTGATAATGAAGATATTCAGAGGCTACTCTCATAACTTCCAGAGGACTGTTTTTCTAGTAAAATACACCTCCTCCAAGGTTTGTTGAATCAAGTAACATGTCCAAATCATAGAAATGTCAGTTTATGACAAAATAAGAGTAGAGATAGAATTTTGTGTTTCAGTCAGCTAAAATGTACCTCAGTGGGTAGGACTTGTATCAGACCCCTATTCTGCTAATTTTACATACATGTCCAATAAAATATGGCATTGGAAAATTCTGAGTTGTGCAATAGAGTTTCTGAAGTGTCCTGTTACATCAATTACACACACACACACACACACACACACACACACATACACACACACATACACACACACACACTTTGGCAGAGGTGAAATTAATACACTTTATCCATGACTTTTGCAAAAAAAAAAA
>CABHPH010000270.1:0-11766 GCA_902168325.1 Peromyscus nudipes
GAATACACAGGCTAGGTACACCTATGAGGGATTTTCTTAATTAAATCATTTGAAGTGGGAAGACCCTTGTTTAACCTAGAATACCTTCTGGTGGCAGTCAATATAAAAGATATGGAAAAATAAGCATCTACTCTTGCCTTCTTGCACGCACTCTCACTGGTAAGTTCATCCCCTCATGGCGTTAGAGCCTACTTCTTTGGGATTCCACCATATACTCAAGATCAGATAAGACATCCAGCCTCACGGACTGGACAAGGACTGGATTCTTGGACTTACTGTTGGTAGAAGGGCATTGTTGAACTAACTGGAAGCCAGACTGGAAGCCTCTTTGATACATTTCATATATATATATATATATATATATATATATATGTAATGTATATGTGTGTGTGTTTATGTATGTGTGTGTGTGTGTGTGTGTATACATCTTTTAGTTCTGTTCCTCTAGAAAACCCTGACAAATACATCTACTTCTATAGTAACATAAGCAAAATTTAAAGTAAAATAGATTATGGAATATGTACTCTTTTAATATGAACATATATACATTATAGGTGATGCATATAATGCTCATATATAATAAGAACTTATGCATATTTGTGTAGTTCTTCAAATAATTGTCAGCTATGTGCTCAAGAAACAAGAACAGAAAAAAAACTTTAATGGCGTTCAAATAAATATTTAGAACGCTGAGCAGAAATCTTTTTCACATTGCTAACATCTATAAACTTAATGTTGTATGATTTACCTCATCCAGTATTATTTTAAAGCTTTGTTTAAAATCATTTAGATCTCAAATGAATTAAGAAAGTTCAAGTTTTCTCTCAGAGCTCAGCAAATGCTGTTTTCCAGGACCCCTTAATGTAAGCCCATATTCACAGTATGTTCTCAGGGAGACTTATTATTGATGCTGTTTTTTTTTTTAATGACAGAGCATATAGTTTATAACCTCATATATTATTATTATATCTTATTTTATTTCTTTTAGTCAGTTCTCTGCATTGAACCTAGACTCACAATAATGCATGGCAGTGTCCTATACCTGAACTGTTCTGTAGCTTTCAAATAATAAGCCTCCAAAGCCAAGTTTAAATCCAGTGAATACAAGAAGCAAATTTTAGGTAAAACAAAAAGAGAGTTAATAATTATTTATGTTATTTTTAATTATAAAAATTAGATATTAGTACATCTTGATTTAAGGCTTTTTGTTCTGTGTTAATGCACTGGCATATTATGTATATGGTACAGGAAGCCTAGGAGCCTGGCAGTTTACAAGCAATAAAACTGCAGATGGGCAGAGTCATCTAATTAATTCTGAAATCTGGTTCCCTTGAAAGAGGAACATGTTCATAGCTGTTTTTCTATTCACATTCAACCTGCAGTCTTTCAGTTAAATATATTTATTTCATCAGAAGCACCCATAGTCGCTGAGTTTATGCCCTGGTTCTTTCCCAGCAATCATTTTTCTGGGACAGCTGTTGTTTTATATAAAATGACTATAAATAGAAAACACAGCACACAGAATTCTAAATGCAGATAATTATGAAATATCAAGTGATGTGGATGCAAATATATATCATAGATGCATATGTACACAGAAGTAACATTTGTGCAGTAATTAAAAGGTAAACTAAATTATGAATGCATAATAAGAAGGCTAAGGGTAATCCTTTCACATGGTAGGTACATGATACTTTACTATATGTGATTTCTCACTCAGAATTTATGCATATTGGGTTTGAAATTTTAGGTTAAAGACCTGAGAGATAGCTCAGTCATTAAAAACACTTGTTGCTCCTGCAGAGGACCTGGGTTCAGTTCCTAGCATCCACATATTGGCCTACAAACCATCAATAATTCAGTGCCCTCTTCTGACATTTGCAAGCGTTAGTCATGCTCCTGATGTACATATTCCATACTGACAAAATATTTATACATGAAATTAATCCATAATTTATAATTAAAAACAAAAGAAAAATAGTTTTATATAAGGTGAATAAAAAGATACTTTGAGTTGAGGTTTTGGGATCACAAATTATACATTCAGGGTTGACTAGATATTCCTTTTTTGATTTGTCCAATCATACTGGGTAACAATAAGGTATTATATAACCTTTTGGAGGTTAAGTTTAGAATTATGTAAATGAGGGAATTAATTAGAATTAGTATGATTTCAGTAAATGGAAGAGACTCCCTAGAGTCAAGAGAATTAAAATGTGGGAAGGTTCAGCTGTGCTGCTAGTTATGTATCACTTAGATGGTTCAGAGTACATACAAACACATTCCAAATGGAACTGAGTGTGACTCTGTTATACATTTAGCCGTCTTGGACTTCTTCCAGTAATTATTTTGGAGTCCGCAGTCGCGCTAGGACTGAAATTTCTAAGTCTTGAGATTGTCTCAAGTTCTGACATTTCTTTCATTTCTCTGGATGACACTTAGTCAGTATTCTAGTGCTATGAAGAGACGCCACCCGAACATGGCAACTCTTTAAAAAGAAAGCATTTAGTTGGGGTTTGTTTACCGTTTCAGGGTTTCAGTCCATTATCCTCATGGCAGGAACATGGTGGTGTGCAGGCAGACATGGTGCTGGAGAAGTAGCTTGGAGTTCTACATCTGGATCCACAGGCAGCAGGAAGAGAGAGACACTGAAACTGGCTTGGGATTTTGAAACCCCAAAGACTATCCTAATGACACACTTCTTCCAACAAGGCAAACCCCCTAATCCCTCTCAAGTAGTACCATTCCCTGATAACCAAGCATTGGAATCTATAAATCTATAAGAGTCATTTTTATTCAAACCACCACAAATGCCAACGCTCCAGGTCTATGTGCCATTTTCAGATGGGACATAAGAAGTTCAAGTCAATATGTGCTGAATGATTGAAGTAAAAGGATTACTTTTGTTCATTTTGTTTATCATCCCAAACACCTTTAAGATATGACAGCTTAGAAATGATCTTGGAATAGTGAAGTCATCCTCTAATTGGAGGCTAATCTGATCAGGAAAACCAATAGGATGACCAAGTCTTTTATGGATTCCCATTCTTAGAAATGTGTGGGTTTCAGTGGACTTTAATTCATAAATTTGTATAATTTTTCAGAAACATTCAAATGGTGATGTTATTATTCTAACATCTTTTCATTTGATATGAAATTTATAGGATCAGTATTTCTGCTGATTGAGGCTTAATATTCGTAGAAAGCCTTTGTTCTGAGGACAGCAATTTTAGAAATCTTCCCAATGTTAGTGAGCCTCATCCAATCTGTTCAATCTTAAAATGGTAGAAGAAACATACACTCTGAAATTGGCAATAGGATTAGTAGATTCTGCATGCTAAATGCCAGGTGACTCTTTGAGATGATACATGAGCTAAGTAGAATCAAAGTGGTATTTGCTACAGTTGGTGTTGCTGTGTCTCTATAGTATATGGCAACACAGGGAGGTTGGGGAGGGAGGGATTTGCTGTATGAAAAATGTCAACATAAATATCATGATGGTAGAAGCAGAGCTAACTGTGTATCCCAGTTGCTAGTGGCTTATCAGCTCCCTGATTTGAAATGTTTGTTAGGAGGCCATTGAATGTTTTTGTATTGATCCTAATAATATAGATAGAATCATCTCTGATGAATGGGGGAGTGGTAATATAAGAGCTGAATTCATTATATTGTTCCATGGCTATAACTCTGGCAAGAAAAGGTCTGTCATTTTACCAGGAACTGACACTCTTTTTGTTCTGTTCAAGTAGCTGTCAAAAGTCTGTAAGCTAATGAGAATAGAGCCATTTGTAAAAATCAAAATCTTGATGTATATTACAAAATATCACATATTTTTACATGTTCAAGTTGTTCACTGCATTATTGGAAATCTTTATAAATAGTCATATTTTTTAAATGTGTCTGTGTGTGTGTTCGTATGTGAGTGTGTGTGTGTGTGCGCGCGCGTGTGCGCGCGCGCGTATATTCACATACCTGTTGATATCTGGACCTCATTTCTTGAAGCATAGATTCCACAGCACATATACGAAGATAAAAAGAAAGCTTGTAGGAGTCAGTTTCTGCTTCCATCATGTATGTTCTGAGGGTCAAACTCAGGTTGTTAATTTTGGTGCAAACACCTTTACTTTTTGAACAATCTCACCAGCCCATTTTTCATTTTAACATATATTTTGAATATTGGGGCAAAAAGTGAAAATTTCCAGAACCCATGAATATCAATTCAAATTACATCCAACATACTACACATGAATAAGCAGTGGGATGATATTGATCATATTCCAACGAACTTACTACTTCAGAACTCAAGTGTTTAGAAACAAACTCCAAATGTGATGAGGCTCACAAAATGTCAGAAGGATAACCCTAAAGCTCCCCACATAGGAATATAATAGTTCATAATTTCCTCTTTCCTTGCTGCAACTTTTTCTTTTTCATAATTTTTATTGTATAATCTCTCTCACATGAATTAAAGTAGGAAACATGTTTAAATTTTCCTTAGTTTTGTTTCAACTTGATTCTGTTCCTTCAGAGTTGAAAAAAATGCCTCAACAAGATTGGCTTATCCACTTGAGATTAAAATTAACTATTTTCTATAAAAGCAATTTATGTTTACTGAAGTTTTCAAAGTAAAATAATAACTTGTGGTAATTATTTTGAATTATTAAAGTTTATCCTTTATGCATATAAAATGATTCATATCTTACTAAGATGTTGATAATATTACTTGTTATTTGTCTACATAAAATACAATAATACTATCAAGAAAACAATTATAATATTAAACTATGTATGAAGGATTTTTTTAAAGTACACTATTCTTTAGAAGCATGCTAAGCTCCACAACTCTTTGCTTTCAAAGAGTCTACATCTAAAATTAGTCTTTAATTATTTTCTAAAAACATCTTTTTAGCATTGAAGTGTAAGGCATTTATTACTATATAGTTGAACACATTTTGTAAACATCAACTCATATAATTATTTTCAATATTTCATGCACTGTACATATGAACTATCTTATTTAATTCTTACAAAAATATTTTGATTTGCATTCACAGTATTCTGTTATCTTTTCTTTTTTTTTTTGTTTGTTTGTTTTTCGAGACAGGGTTTCTCTGTGTAGCTTTGTGCCTTTCCTGGAACTCACTTGGTAGCCCAGGCTTGCCTGGAACTCACAGAGATCCACCTGCCTCTGCCTCCTGAGTGCTGGGATTAAAGGCGTGCGCCACAACCGCCCGGCTCTGTTATCTTTTCAATAGCACATTTTATCCTTGACTCTGTTGACTTTGTATAGGAAACAAATGACTGTGCAGAGAGAGCATACCTCCTCCAGGGTCACACAGCCAGAATGGCTCTAGCTCACTGTTCTACCTACAAATCCTGCTGAGTACGTTATCCTTTGAATGACTGCTTCTCCTTGAGAAATCATTGGCATTTTAATTAAAAATGGAAAATATATTTTCTGATTACTCAGACCTTTGCCTAATGGCTAAAAATACCTTGGTAGAAAAATAGAAGTTTTCAAAGGTTTGTACTCTGACTTTAATTGCATTTATTTCTCTATTTTGTTTTAGTTTAACAAGTAAATATTTAAAAATTTTATGTATATGTGTATGTTAGTCATAGAATAGCCAGTAATTTGTTAATAAGTTCTTTAAAAATCAAGAATCATTACTGAAAATACTTGCTTTTAGCATCAAGTATGTAGCTTTTGTACACATGCCTGAATGAGAGAGAGAGAGAGAGAGAGAGAGAGAGAGAGAGAGAGAGCACTAATTTATATCTCCAGGTATCCCTCCCAATATTTTCTATTGGAATTATTCTCCAGACAGCATTCATTTGGCTAATAAAGTAAATTAAATATAATCCAACAATTTTTCATTCTGAGTGCTTATAATTAAAAGTTATTTTCATAGAAGGTTAATTCTACATTTCATTTTAACTCAACATTAGCTCTTCACTAAATTTCTCTATGGCAACCATTTCAGCACAAATACTAAACGAAGAGAACGTGTGCACAGTTCTTCACAGAAAACAAAGAAAACTATGATTGAGTATTGTAGGTTCCAGATAGAACAAGATCAGGTGTAATTTGAGAATTTTGAAAAGAACATCAAAAACAGATACAGTGAGTTTTTATCAAAGATAAAAAGAAATGCCTCTCTTGTTGTGGCAGAGAAAATAGTAGAAGTGATTTAAGATATATAATCAAAATGGCTAAAACTTATACAGGTAAGTGTAATAAAACAGATTAATAATAAGCTATCAGGGAAAATGAGGGACATATGAATAAAAGCGGTGGTTGAAGGACAGAGAAAGCAACTCTGGGTACTTAGAGAGTGGTATTTGAACATGTGTGGGATAGAAAGAACAAAGTTTCACATTGTAGCCTCTTTGTTTCCTCCCAGAAATGCATATAATTATGTAAATCATGACAGTAAATGAGTGTGAAATCAAAGTACATGGTTAGTGCATGAGCCTAGTGTATTTATTGAACCCAGAGAAATGCTTGTTTTAAATTATATAATCTTGTCTCTAGGTTGTGAGCCTAGCATTTAGTGGCTGAGCAATCTCTCCAGGCAAGTATTGAGTGCTAGAGGAATTAGCCTCTCTTGAGGGGAGGGGTATTCCCTTATTGGTTGTCCAATGCAGAGTGCTCAGTCTTGAATAAACACAGACTCATCTGGTTGTGTATGCATACATACATATGTGTGTGCGTGCATGTGTGTGTGTGTGTGTGTGTGTAAAATAAATGTAATCAAAGAAAAAGGCTATAAACTTGAGAGTGGGGATATAGGAGGAGTAAGGGGCAGTAGTTGGGAGGTGTTGGAGGAAATAAAATGAGGAGTGGAAGTGATACAATTCTATTTTAATTAAAATTTGTTTAATCTTAACCATCATGTTAAACCTTTTATTTAAATAATTCATATTTTATAAAAATGAATGAATAAAATACAAGATATTTGCACATAACTGTTTAGACTTCTACTTACTTGAAAAATTGAAGAGAAGATGGCTTTGTGAACCACTGGACTAGTGGACCAGTAGACTAATGTATCCATTATCTTTCAATGGACATGTGGCCCAGAGGTGGGGCAGGAACTTTTCAACTTGCCTCAAGTACAGCTTCAGCCTTCTGCTATTGCTCTTAGACTATCATCACCCTCATAAGCCTCTTAAGTGGAAAGACTGAGTTGTGAGTTCTTAAAGAAAACCCCGTTCTACAAAAGGATGAGAAAACAAAGAAAGCACAGGAAATAACCCAGACAAGAAAGATCATTATCATACCAATAAGTAAAAGTTAGAATCTATAAGGAATTATTTTACTGTTATAAAATGCCTCACAGACACAAGTTCTATGCATATAGCCTCGGCTCGTATCTGTGCTATGAGGGAGTCTACCACGTGTTCTATACAGAAAAAAGTAATAATATTTAAGGTACTTTTTCAGTTACCAGGAATGAGTACATTGAACAGGAGCAACAAAACATGCTTTTAAATATAACAGTAACAGTATTGTCATGTTATGATTTTGATACTCATCCTTTTCAAATATTGAAAAAATAACCATCATTTGATTGGTTCTCCTGCATTATTCAATAGGGGATTGGTATCAGCAATTAATACATTTAAAGTGAAACTTTCATCAGTAACATGTTTGCTTGAGTTCTTGGTTTTATTATTTCTCTGAAACACTTTGAAAATTTTGCATTTATAATATGCATCCACATGTTTTGACAGAGAAGCAATAAATGTCTAAAATTCTTTGTGACTAGTACTAGGCAGTGGAAAATTAAAATTCCTAATTGTGATAAACTTACTATGTAGTAAGAGAAAGTGTTATTTGGCAGGCTATAGAAAAAGCCTTAGTTCTCTTTGGATGCTTTTGTGACTGATGGATAAGAGCAGTTACCACTTGGGGACTTTGGAACTTGAACTGCTGACTGTGAGGGGACTCTTTGCAACCTGAATCTTAAAGAAGGTTGCCAGAAACACCCGGCTGTTTCACAGTGTAGCGCCAGCTGAGATCTATACGCTGAATTGTATTACAGAACGCTTGGTGGATATGGTCTCAATACGACAATGAGTCACAAGTTCCTAGAGGATGCAAAAGATATTAACTGTGTCTCTGCACCACAGAAGAGTCTGCTAACTGGGCAGGGCACTAAACTAGATTCAAGCACCTATGAGGGTTGCATGCTTCTCTAGAAACCTTTCAGATATGGATAACTAGTGGAGATTCTTAAAATCCCCATTTTACAATTTTTATACCATATATAGTCTTCAATGACTCAGGGTTTATTTCAAAATGAAGAAATAGATATTTAGTTCTTAGTTTTCTTTTTGATAAACTCATAGTGTCTATGCTTGGCACCATTCATGTCATATTCTCATTATGGCATTCTGATCCAAATATTCCATTGAAATAGTTGTATGTTTCGGTCCATTTTTACTGAAGGATGGTGAAACAGACAAAAAAGGAAACTAGTATCACACACACACACACACACACACACATTTATAAAAACATAAAATTGATATTTTCAATGTTTGTGGGTTGTTTGTAATGCATCAGTTTCATCTAAAGATATAAATGTAATCAATGTTAGATTTTTTTACAACCAAGTTAGCAGTATAATGTATTTTTTCATTTGAAGATTTAGCATGAAATTATAAATCTTTATAAACTATAAAGAAATTATATATTTCTGTATTCATATATTGTAGATGTCTAGAGCTGCAGTGAAATCCAAATATTATGATATCCTTAGATAGACCGACCGCAGAATTTACACATAAAAATTGAAAGAAAAAAATGTATTTGTTGGATTCTTATGCTAAAATTAAGCTTAATTCATTGGATTCATGTACTCAAATTAAGAGTGACTGACTAAAGCAAAGATACAGCTAATTGATAGCTTCTGATATGCAATGTCTAGAATTCAGACTAGAACTTAGCCATGTGTCTGTCTATAACAGAGAAGTTGGAGACTCATTCAATTCTCCTTCCAGGATGAATGGCTCATACCATGCTTTCAACTCAGAAAAATCTGAGTGACTCAAAAGCAAAAAGATGTAAAATGTTTCATGGTTTAGATCACAAATATCCCTGTAAGTATCAAGCAAAACGCTGAGGATCATTTTTGCCTGATCCTCAGATTCCCCTTGATTGTAAGCTAGACTTCCATGGGTTGCGTGTTTGCACAGAAGATCATATTCACCCAGTCAGCCAGTGGTTATTTTATGCATGGCTTCTATTGCAAATTTTACTTTATTTACCTTTTCAGTATTCCAAAGAAAATCATATATTTTCCCATGTGAAAAGAGAGGAACACCATGCTACCTTTAATTCTTTAGTGACATTGCCAAAACTTTCTATTGCTTTAAATATTCAGGAACCTTTAGCATTCAAACAATTAAAAATTAGCACTAATAATATAACTTAGGGCTTTGAAACTAAATCTAGTATTTAAATAGTGATCAAAACTTTTGCCAACTAAATGGGAGGATTTGGGCATGTGAGTTGCTTTACACATACACATACATACATATACATACATGCAGATAGAGTGAGACAGAGACAGAGAGACTGAAACTGACAGAGACTAACAGAGACAGACAGAGAGGTGCAGATACAGACACAGAAAGAAAAACATAATAAATAACTGTACATAATGCTTTTCATTATCTGTTGACTATGGTAATAAAGGAATCAAACACCACCATTAATATGAAACTAAATTGTTTTACCAATTATAAAGCCTGGGCAAAAGGATTTATGATTTTATAAATATGACATATTTTTTAAAAAAATATCATAATTCTGTATAGTATTATGTTGAAATACTTAGAGTAGCTAATAAAATTTTTATTTTGAAAAAATTTATCCACTTTTAAACAATTATTAAAAAAGCACCACATAGAGATGAATTAGGCAAGTTTGGAAAAGACCTTGGATTCATTTTTCTTCTCAAGATATATTTGATCTTTCTTTACAGGCATATTTAATTTGAAAATTTGAAGATATATATATGTTATCTTAAATAAATAGAGCTTGCATAGACCCCTTACATAGAATAAAATCATTATTATAATACTGCAAATTGCTTCCATATGACAGGTCAAATTACAAAGAGCTTGTTTCATTTAGAATATAATAATTGTTTGTGATAGTAATGTATAATATCTGCTATTATTTTATACACTAGAGATTTTAATACAACTTTGCTTACACTTTTTCTAAATTTAATATCTATAGTTAATCATCTCTTATCACATTTATATTAGTATCTCAACTCAAGACTTTAAATATGAACTTTGTAGGATGATTTGTTTTATTAAATGTTTTTGCCATTCAGAATTCTGACTAAATCAAATTTCTAAAACAATCTAATTTAAGTGACTTTGGTGTAGAAACCTAAGTAGGATTCCAAAGCCATCTGTGAGTCCTAAGTTCATCAAACCATACTCATTGCTATCACTGAGTGATATTATAATACAAACTAGTAAGTATTATCTTTTCACAAAGGTATATACATTTTCATATTAAATATTGTATTTATATGCACTTTGCAGCAGAAAGTAGTGAGTTCAAAGAAAAGCTAGAAAATAGCATTAAGAAGAATTTAATTTAAAAAAATTATTTTTGTGTTTTTTCTTTGTTAACTTTTTCTCTATTCACTTATTTCTTCCTTCCTATTCTGGTTTGTTTGTATATAAATAATAATAATAGTAATTGTTATTATTATTATATGTGCTCATTTGTATTCTAATGAGAAAGAGAGAAAAGGTATGGATTTGGATGGGTAAGGATGTGAGGAGAATCTGGAAGGAGTTGGGAAGGGAGATCCATAATCAGAATATAGTGTATGAAAAAGTCTATTGTCAATAGAAAACTCAAATTGATATTCAAATATTATTTTAATATTTTTAATTTGATGGTCGCTGGTCCTTCCCCAAGGCATCACAGAGTCTGATTTTGTTGCAATGCAGAGTCTAGAAGGTAGAAATGAGGTAATTATATTATAGTTTCAAAAATAAAGGAAAAAGATTAGGAAAAAAATCACAAGGTAAAAAGTGTATGTAGTAATGCATTGAAGGCAGAAGCTGAGATGGCTTCAATTGATATACAAATTAAGGGGATTTGTAAAATACAGAATATTAATGTTCCCTCTAAATCATTATTTTGTTTTGTTTTAAAAGACTGCTATTTTCACAAAAAAATATTTGTGATAATATCCAAAGAATACAGTGATGCAATAAAAGTTTTGTTTTTTTTTTCATTTCATTTGCTCATTATTGTTTTCTATGTGGTATGTATCCATTCTCCTGCTGTGGCACTCAAGTGACTGTTAGAAGACAACTTGTAGGCATGGATTCTCTCCTTCAGAGGTGCTTTGTAACATGGCACGCCTTGGTTTTTACCATCAAACTGTTGCTCTCCTCGGGGAACAGGTAGTCTGCCCAGTCACGTTTGCCTGGCTTAACTGAGGAAGGAGTGTTTAATTGACTGTTTCCAAGGTAAAGAAGAAAGATTGGAAAAAGCATGGGAAAACATCTTCCATGCACACTTCACAGTCTCAGGATTGCATCTGACCCCTTGGTAAGTATTATCACTCACCATGATGACTGAGCTTTACAAAATGCCTACACTTCTTCAGGGATGGCTGTTCAGTTTTATAGCACAATGACAGCCTCTGGGAACAGGCCTTTCAGGGAAAGATGAGAGGGAGAGAGGGAGAGAGGGAGAGAGGGAGAGAGGGAGAGAGA
>CABHPH010000270.1:11866-34914 GCA_902168325.1 Peromyscus nudipes
TCTCACTCAATTTGGGAGCCTGGGTTCTGGAGCACAGCAGCCCAGGGCTTAAACCCAAGCTCTGCTGGGGCTGCCTGTCCTTAGCTGGAGCTGATTTCATTTCTTTGTGCATGGTAGTGAGATACTCTGTGAAAATAAACTTACTTTCTATGAATGTCCCTGCAACCTCATGTAAACGAAGTAATGCATCTTGAGCCAACTGGCTACATTCTCAAAGACGAAAATGGTAGTTCCTAGAGCATAAGGCACCCATAGACATTATAACTCAGGACAAACTAGGATCAGTAGTATGGTCCTAGATAATAAGAAAATGGCTGAAGAAGCATTGGTGATGACAGGTTATAGGCCAAACCTTGGTAAGAAGAGATTATCTTAGAAGCAGCATAGTTATTAATGGTGTTAGCATTATTCTAACAGTAATATATGAATTAAATATAAGTTGGAGTGGTGGTTTTCCTGCTTTAACACTCAGAAGATTCTGGGCCCTTTTAAAAGGTAAAAGTTCAAAGTGCTTAATGTACCCTGCAAGTCCTCTCTAACTAGGTCATGCCTTTTAACTTTAAACATGTGTTAAATCACTACTCCCATCATACTTTATATTCTATCAAAACAGGAGCTTTTGAGGTCTTACCTTGTATCCAGTAACCCTGTACCACCACCTGCCCTTGCCTGCCATTCTGCAGACCCTTACCTACTTCTCACTTCAATTCACACCCACTTACACCATCCCTTTCAGGATATCATCCCTGCAATCTTGGCCCAGGCTGGATCAGTGCCTTTCTGCTTGTTTTCCACAACACTCTTCATTTAACTTTCCAGCCTCTGTTTTTGCCTGTTTCTCATGGTAGGCCCTAAATGAGATCCTTCTTGGGGATCAGGGGTTTCCAAAACAACCTGGAGGATGTGTACCAGCTTTCTCCAAGCAACAGTATAATTTCCGACAAGGGTGGAGTTGCAGAAGACAGCCTATGCTTTGAGGCTTTATTTTTTTAGCCAAGCCTAAGAAATAAAGCTGCTAGCTTAGAGAGGGGCGGTTCCCTAAGAGTAGTTTGGGAGAACTGGGACAAGAAGACAATGCAATTGTCCTTTGCAGGGTATCTAGAGATGGAGAAGATACATCTGTGGGTTATTTACTATAAAGGACAGCACACAATCATAGTCAAATTTGTGTTCAATTGCAATCATTCCACTGAGTTTCAGAATCTTGACATGGGTTAGTCCTTTTGTTCACTGATTTAGTAGATTTATTAAACTGAAAATGAAGGTGTATAATGTGTATATTGTAGAGATTTGTGGGTTAAAATAAATGACATTGAAGACTTGATTGGCAAGATAATTTAGATGCTAAGGACATTTGCTACGAAGTCAAATACCCTTTATTTGCTCTTCAGAAGAATTCATATACATAATGGAAGGAGAGGACTGAGGCCTGCAAGTTGTCTTGCCTGCAGATGCTCAATGTGACATGCACATAAAAATATACAATACTAAATAAATGCAAAAAATTGAAACTGAAGAAAGAACATAGTATATATTAAATGGCCATATTTTGTTGTCATAACTGATAGCTGATTAAAAAGTCTTGGGAAGTTTATACCCACCCCATTTTTACCCACCTCATACGCCCAATATCAAACATTACCTTAAAGTTTAAATAGTCTGTTTTAAAATATGTATGCAAATATAGTTTTTTCATCAGTACCATTTTAGGATCTAAATTTGAAAATTAAATCAACTTGTATTCAGCATAAATGCCTTTGACAAGTGCTTGTGTTAATTCATTTATTTCTCACAATGTTAAAAGCTTGCTATTAATTCTGTACTTGCATTTTTATTATGTCTTGAACAACATTGAAACCTGAGTTTGGAAATATCCAGATGGTTCCCCTTTTATTGAAATCTGAGTTTGAAGTAGCCCAGAGGCTTCAGGCAAAATTTTAGCTTAGCATTGAACCTGCTTCAGGAAGTGTTAGTATGCCGCCCACATGGATCCTGCCCTGGAGCTCTATAGTTCCTCATCACTGGTTTGCCCTTACCTGAGCCTTGTGCTCAGCTTCTCTGACAGTGGAGTGAACAGAGAAGTCAGCCTTGTGACACGCAATCCATCCACAGAAATGACTGTATCTGGCCTCCCAAGTCCTCATGGCTCACTGGCTTTGTAACAAAGTCAGTTTGTGTATTGCATCACTTCTCTATGCAAAGCACTCCACTAAGCCTGAAGAACTCCAATTTCTTCTCCCTCCT
Source organism: Peromyscus nudipes (assembly GCA_902168325.1). NCBI lineage: Eukaryota > Metazoa > Chordata > Mammalia > Rodentia > Cricetidae > Peromyscus > Peromyscus nudipes. Next base: position 14,111 of record CABHPH010000270.1, read on the forward strand.
CCTCCGTAAGCTACACAATAGCACGCTGTACAGAATTTCAATCATTAGCTCTGCTGTGCCCACCAGCAGCAGCATCAGAACCACCACCTCTTTGCAAACCACCCTCCCTTTGCATTTTAGTTGCTTGATCTTTCACAGCTCCACTTTCCTTATCTGAAAATTAGATATAATAACATTATCTAGCTCATAGGCTTGCTTTGAGGATCAAATGCAATAACATAAGTTAAGTTCTTAGGAGTAGGCCTGGCACATGAAAAGCATGATGAATAAAGCCTATGCATTATTTTAAAGATGGACAAACTTAGACTCAAAGAGATGAAATGATTTTCTCGTGTGGCTTAGAAAGTAGCACAGAGGAACACTGAAGTCCATTTTGACTGATGTACAAATAAGCTTTCTCTTTGGATTCTTTACATTAAACTCCAGTATTAGGAATTCAATCCCACCAAACACCATAGAGACCCGTGCTCTGCCCATTCTCGAAAGGGACTCAAAGACAAATGTGCCTTTTGATGTTATTTTTTGATATCTCACAGTGGTAGATATCAATGTCTCTTTAGACATTGACATCATGGATATCCCAACAGTATTCAGAGGTGGAGAGCCATATTTTTTTAAAAGAATTACATTTAACCATCACACAAAGTCATTAAAAATGTATATATTTATGGTACACCATATTCTATCTTGATATATATACAATGTAGTATATTCACATCAGGTTAAACATAGCTCTGTTTAACAGAAAATTCACAGTCAACGCTGACAACAAGATAAATTGTCCTTGAATATGGAAACTGCCCTGAAACCTGTTTTAGTTAGAACAGGACAGAAAGGAAGATGAATATTTAAAGAAAAAGTTGCTTCTGCAGAGGGCTGGTGGCCTTTGTAGAAAACTCCTCTGTGCTACTTCTGTCTCCCTGGTGATAGAATAAATCTAAAAATAGGAGCTCAAGCTTTTATTAACTGGACAGATGTCATATGTCCTGCCGAGGTAAGACTCATTTTGATTATCTATTCCAAGGAGGAATATCCAACCCTCAGTAGGTGGAAGAGCTTAGGGTTCTCAATTACCTGCCTAATCTCCAAAGTGCATTGCTACCTTCCATCTTCTCACAGCATCACGATTGTTATCTAAAATATCAGGCACACAAACACAAACACGAATCTTTCTGAAAACAGAATGACAATTCATTGTATATGAAGAAAACTTGCCGTGTTTTCCTAGATGAATGGAATAGTAGTAAGGGAGGATTAATACCTTAAGGTGTTATGTCTGATATTCAAAGTAAACTAGTGGATGTTGTCCACCCACATGGAACTGTTTTCTAATGCATTATTACCTCCAGTGTAGCTTATGAGAGGGTGTGAGGGGATAGAGATTAGAACATTTAAACATTTGTCTGCATATCCCCCAATGTGTGATGGGCACATAAGTAGGTACAAATTCACAATTTTCTTTCTTGTCTTTTAGTGCAGGAGCTGTGACATGTTCATATATCTCTCTCCTGCCTTTCCCTGAGTATGTTAAATGTCCAATAACTGATTTGTGCATTGAATTATTTCTTGTGAGAATATTTAAGCAGGCTCTGGGAAAACAACAAAAGCTCAACTCTACTCTGACTCAGCCAATTACATGGATTTACTTAGGCAAGTTTAGTCAGCCGCAGCCTGACTAAACATGAAGCTAGAAAGCAATACATAAATTATTCTAGCATTGAAACAAAATACTTTCTTTCCTTTTTATAATGTATAGGAAAGAATGACAGGAAGAGAACTTCAAACCATGGTCAGAATTATAAGATGCAAAGGAAAGGGCACTGGTTTCCAACTGTAATGAGGAATGAGTACCATACAGCATGGGTAAGGAGTTACATGCTCACTACATCCTGCAAAGTACCATCTCATTCCTCATGGCACTGGCTCTTATGTACTATATTGGCAAGTGTATTATGTGTCATCAACTTGGGAAGATTAGGATGGTTCAGAGAAGACTGACAAAATGATCATCACTAATGAAGAAAACAGTGATGTATGACTCCAAGAATAAAATGTAGTCTAAGTATGATGGAGGTTAGTGATATATAGGGAATATCAATTCATTCAATCTATGGGCCTAGAGTAATGGGCCCAGAAAGAAATAGTGAGCAAGCAAAAATGCAGCCAATGAGGGTTGAATGTATATGTGGGGGAGTCTATGCTATGTTATAGTGGATTCATTTGATATGGAATAAGAAACATTGGGGATAATTGAAGAATTATCTATTGTTTATAAAATTAGAAGTATTAGGATAGGAACACATGTCTACTGAACAAGCTAACTCTTTCAGGTCCCCACGCCAGAGATTCCCTCTGCAATACAGAAAACTATTCAAGGAATATTCTTTGATATCAGCTCTGATCTTTGTTCAAAGCCACATTTAATTATTTCAGGTTTTAAATATTAGAAGAAAACTTAGAAATTATCTTTCTACATCAGCTTCCTAATGATGTGTTCCATCACCTTTTACTCCCTGATCACCTGTGCACCAAGGGGACATCCCTTTATGTTTAGGAAAATGGATAACACTGGCTTCTGTGCATAACTCAAAGTCATTTCTCACAAATCACACTTACAGGAAAAAAATTACAAGAATTCTGGGCTGCCTGGCTATGAGATATTCCATACTTACTCAATGAAAAGCTTGGGTTCTTCTTCACAATATTCATCCTAAGTTCTCAAGAAAAGATGGGGAGGGACGTTCATAAACTTCTGGGCTGACCCCACCATGAAGACTTGCTGCTCTTGGTAGCTTAGTTCCTGGGTGGCCTGTGAGAATTCCATCTGTGAGATGTATTGTACCATTAAAAGGATAGACAGAAATGTAGACTATCGGTTCTGCTCTAAAGGGATCCTGCCAGGAAAGGTTAGCATTTCCTCCCATACCCTATACTGAATGATGACCAAAGCTAGTTGTTTATAATCATGTGAATTACCCAGAATTTTGGGCAGGAGCACAACTAAATGCACCTTATGTAACCTTCTATCTGCCTCTCAGTCCTGAAAAGTTGAGAGGTTGAAAAGAGCATCTTCCTTGTGTGTAGCACACAGTAGAAATTCCTAAAATGACAAACCGCTTATTGTCCTTCAAGCACAGGACCCTGCAAATGCTATTGACTGAAGAAGGAACTGACACATGCTGACATTCTGTTAGGGGCTAAGGATACCTATGGGATCCTTCACGGTGATCAGTGAGAGTATCAGAAAGTGTCTTTATGAGTATGGGAAAGTATTTTGATTTTGATCACTCAGGTGCTCCATTGTGTTCTATGTGTCACTCCAGCGAAAATAAAACACTCAATTATCTCAGCTTCAAATACAGCCACATTTGCTTATACTACATAATACAAAGGAAAAAGCCAGATAAAAAGACAGCTTTATTACTCTGGCCTGCTATTTCCCTCACAGATTTACCATTGCTTTTCATCTTTTCTACAGTTTTTTTTTAAATAAAGATTTCATCTAATTCTTCAGCCTGGAATGGGGATAGGGAGATTCTTTCATTGCCCAGCTGTATGCCTTATTTTCTCTGCAATTTCAGACTCACATCTATGCCACTATTTAGCTGTTCTCTCTCTAGGCCATGCTTAATTGCCGTGATGGTGTGTGAGTTTCATAACTAAATACCAATTTCTTCTTTAGTTGGAAGATTGCATTACGTCAAACTCAAGTTTCTAAGTAGCCAATTACTTACAAATGGTATGACACTGATTTACTTCTCTCTGAGCACTCTCTAGGTATCTCAGCTTTCATTTGCTGCCTGCTCACTTCCACTCTTCACTGTTTGGAGTGTTCAGAGTATGAATCTCAGGAGCAAAACTATAGCATGCATTCCCATCCACATTGGCTCAGAAAGTGTCGAGCAACCCAGCCATGAAGAGTTAATTTGGAAATCCTTTGCTCCTTGATTGCATAGAGATTTATTTGGCCTAGGCAGATGGGAAATTAGACTTTTTTCTTAATATCCAATCCTACTAAAATAAATTGTGGCTGATTCCTGACAAGCTGCAAACAGCAACCTTAAGATTTGATGTTTTCTGTGATATTTCTCAGCAGAGCACATAAAATGCACTTTACAGAGTCCTCCCTAAGCAATTAGCACCATTAACGCCTTCAGTGAGCATATGGTCACAGTAGAGAGGAAATTAGCCCCATGCCACATTTCCTCTACTGTTTGTATACTTTTGGACACAGTTCATTAGAGTGCCTTTCCTTCAAATCTATCTCCCTTAAAGAGGCCATGCTACATGTTATCTTAATAGTCAATTATTTAGCTTCCCCCAGTGACTACCTTTCTGAGGAAGATTGCCCTTCTGTTTATTTCTCTTCCAACATGTCCAATTTGCAATGATCATGGACTGTATATTTCTCCCCAGATGTACATACTTCTCATCCTCAGCCGATGCAAATATATAACTCCTGTATTTTAAAAAAGAAATCCAAAACATGTTTTTATTATATTACCACAAAGTTAATAAACCATATTTGTTGTTTTTGGTTTTGTTGTTGTTTTGTTGCTTCTTATGAAAGTCATAAAACAGCTGAACTGCAGTCCCTTGGGTTGTCATTCTGTTTTCACGCCACATTCCTTTCTATTAAACTTCTCTTGGCAGATGGTGTTGGACTCACTGGGGACAACTGTGGGATCTGTGTAAGGAGTATTAAAGGTCTAGTCAGCTTATGTACATTTATGTAGTCAGTCATTGGTAATGTGGTTGGGATCTTATCCAGTGTCAGTAGACCTAATCTAAATACTCCTTCTGTTCACTGCCATGACCCAAAGGCAAAGTGATCAAAACCATATGCTTGATGTAGCCTGTAAAACTCAGAGCACAAGACAAGTAAAGTGGAGGAGATGGGATGTAAGAAATTACAGAAATCTGTAATCTGAAAAAGCTTTAAGATCTTACAAAACATACAAAGAAAGGGTATGGATTTGCATTGGTGGCGAAGTAGGGAGTATCTGGTATGAGTTGGGGGATGGAAAACCATAATCAGAATATGTCATATTAAAATTTTATTTTCAATTAAAAAATCACGTAGTGAGCAAGTGATATTTCAAGACTTTTACATGATACGTGATATTTCAAATAAGACATTATTGAAAATAAAAATTAAAGGGTATAATAAGCAATACAATTTTAGTATATCAAAATATACTTCAACAATTTGTTTCCTTATAAAAGTATTAAATTGTTGGTGTATGAAGAGCTGGTCAAAAATAAACCAAAAGCCACAAGAAAACACTACTATAAATGCCTTTCATACCACAATGTTGACTTCTTATATGTAGCCATGGTTTTCTCTCCTCACAAACACTAAAGCCTCCCCAATGCCCCATGGCTTTCTTCATAAATATTAGCATATTTTTATTTGTTTATAGTTACCTTCCTTTCCTGCTTGTGTTATAGGTCATCTTCTCTTCCTATTTTCTTCCTCTAAATATATTTATAATGCATCATCATTTATAAAGAAAATTTATTTAAATCCCATTACAGTTCCTACATGAAGAAATTTTATACTGAGAAGTCTCTGAATTTTGGATTCGTTGATCAGAACTATACTGGAAACTGTTGTAATTTCTTGTTGATCTTTATTAATAATGAGATATTGTTTCTATAAAATTGTTTGCCACTGATAAGCCTTCATTAAGGAGGATGAAACAACTTTTTATCCATTCTTTTACTAACAATTTGTGGTCTCCCACCAATATGGCATTGTGATGAATGGTAGGCTTACATAGATATCCACGTAGGTTCAGATACCCAGGAGCTTCAGCCCAAACTCACTACTTTCTACATACCACAGTCTAATATACACTATAATATCACCCTGAGACTTGTTGAGGATAGATGTTAAAACATATGTCCACCTGCTATAATTCAACATTGGAGAAGTAGTCTCTAGATTGGGAAAATGTAGTGGGAAATGCAACTGAAGTCATCTAATAAGAAATAAGTGCAACACTATTTCTGAACACTGGCAAGATAAACTGTTATAAATTGAAGAGCTAATCTGGGCAAATGGAATGGAATGGTAACAGAAGTTATTCAAATCCAATACTAACTAACACTAAAGATTATAAAGATACCACTACACAGGCTATGGGATTCCAAGGAGTGACATTTATTTTTGACAGGTTAAAGGGAGATAAACTTTAAGGTCACATCTTAAGTTTTTAAGGCAGCAGGCTACACTACCAAAAAAAAAGTCGAGCTTATCTCATTGCAAAAAGAAGTCTGTCAAGCAGAAATAAAATAAATGGGCATTCTCTGTGGTACACTGCTGGATGGGAATTGACATTCAACCTGTCTCTCAATTTCCTGTCATTAGTGTTCACAGTGGCCACTGCAATGATACTGTGGCCAATAAACAGCCATGAGCAGTGGTTGAGGGCCCTGACATAAAGGTCCAGGAGATACCGACTTCGTATTATGATTCAGTCACTTGAAGTGTAAGAACTTGGGAAAATTTCTCAAAAAATTTAAAGCTCAATTTTCTGAGTGGCTGAATGGGAATTATAAGGGATATTGCTGGTTTTATGAAGTAATTCATCTCACCTTAAGAATTGGGGGTGATTATATAACTGTGCTTTTAAGAGTTCTTTCTGTTATTAACTATGTGTGCAGCACCTACAGAATGATCTGATGAAGGCCAAGGAAAGCAGAACGTCACTGTGAGAAAATACTCACATACAGGAAGACTTCATAAAACTCCCCTGTGAGACTAAGACATATTTTCCTTTAATTTAATTTTTTGAAAGATAACCGAACCTGGGAGGGGAATCATTGTGGGGTATCTTGTATAGTACAGTTTATAATAATGTGGGCAAGCTATTTTGGCTGAGTTCTACATATAATTCCTTTAGGGTGCATGTAAATTTAGATAATAATCCCCCAATGCTTTGTGATCTCTGCTCTCCACCATTTAACTGTCCATAAATATTATATAAGCAAATCATTTGATTTTAATGAGTACTTGAAAGGGCCCTAGCTATATAGTAGGGAAGTACTTGAACTGTGTCAGAAAATACAGTACGGATACTTACTATTATGCCTGACAAATGAAATATCAGAGGGAACCATACATTAACACAAACGTGAAATAAAATCTCAGGAAATGTTGTGATGTGTTGTAGTGCCCAGGTACATCAGAGGCAGAGGCTGAGGTTTGACCATGACTCTATATCAGCACTGAATTGCCACCCTCTCTACTGAAGAATAGCTGTATGATCCAAGCTGTGGACTCAGAGGGGAAAGAATACCTAGAGATCTGGTAGCACGACAATGGGATGGGAGAAATGGAATTTCAAGTAAGAGTTACTGCTGTGCTTGTCTATTCTACAGTGAGAAGAAATCAAAGGGACTCCTTATAATAGGGTGGTGACAGGCAGCAGCTTGCTAAGAGTAGTCTCAGTTTTTACATGCATTTTGGACCCTTGCCTAGAAAATACAATTTTTTAAGAAAATTATTTATTTGGGTAATATATTATAGAATAGCTATATCAACATGATCTTTCCAAGCACCTATAAGCCTTTACATATAAATATGTTTAGCATTGAGAATCTCAGATATAGTTGCAACCTACTGAGGGTACACAGCTTTTTGACAGTTAGAAGATGTGGGCTTGGTGCACAGGAACAGATAAAGGGAATTTGTAAATAGCCAGGTATAACCTGGGATGTTGTGCTTTTAAATGTTGGAAATGTTTAGGGAAGCAAGAAAATTCAGCATAGAAACTTATGTTCAGGAAGGGTTTACATATGCACAGCAAAGCATTGATTTCTTAGGTAGACACAAGATAAGAGTGTGTAGGAAAGAGATGATGGAAACAGAACAGGTGGTGGGCTTCAATGCTGCACTCCTTGGAGCTGATCACTTGTTCTCTACCAGCCTCAAGGCCATTGTGAATGTGACAAATCATGAACTGGCATGGCAAAGTAAAACAGTGCTTTGTTATTTCCATTTAATATCTGAGTAAAGGCACCGTTCATTTCAGCTGCCACCTGGTAAATTAGAATTAGTATACTGTCCTTAACTTACTGCCTCCAAAATTCTGGATCACTGTAGTTCTAAAAGATAGCAACTTTCATTTAAAAATATTTCACCCTTTTTAGAGTGTAACAGTTAATTATTGTAAAATGTACAAATAAATAATGGAGTTAAGATACCATAATAACCATCATCATCATCATCATCATCATCATCATCATCATCATCAGATAGTTCTATCTTAGGTTAATGAAATCTTGATTAGCATTCCTATGTTTAGAAATACTCAGGAATGGAAAAAAATGAATCATTACTTAGTGCATATAGTCTTTCTGACTGAAAAGTCTTCCATGCACTGTAGTCTGTGATGGTGATCAGGAAAAGGTATCGTTAAGGTTGGGGTGATGTTTCAGTCAATAATGTGACTATCATTCAAGTATGAAGACCTTAGTTCAGGTTCATTCCTATAGAAGACAAATGTGGTTTCATGCACTGAAGCACTGGGGATGAAGACAGGGGATCCCTGGTGCTCACTGATCAATAACCATAGCCAAATCATTGATCTCCAGGTTCAATAAGAGACTCTGTCTTAAAAATATAAGGTGGAAAATGGTTATTATGATACTCCATGTCATTTACCCACATGTCATGGCACCCACATGTACACATATACACACCCCCACAAACATGTACAGAAACCACACACACAACACACACAACTCACACACACACACACGCATGCACGCACACGCTCACGCATGCATGCACATGTGTGCACATGCGTGTGCATACAAAATGTATCATTAGTTAAGTGAGACAGAGAAACTTAGAATTTCATTTTAGTTTCACTCTCCATCCTGTGGATCTTTTATAATCTTAGGTATAGCTGATCCTTGATTTCACTCCCTGGATCTTCTGAGCAAATTATCTGTTAGAAATAATTCATATACTCTATTTATAAGTATCAGCTTTCCTTTGTTACTATATAGTAGCCACTTAAGACATAGGTTAGAAAATAATGAGCATAGAAGGTCAGATAAAGCTTTGCTCTTGCACACCATTTTCCTACATTCATTCAGTAGGGAAGAAAAACATAATATTTTGATCCTTTATGATTCAGCATAATCTTTCAAATAGCAGTCCTTTTGTTAAACAAAAGAGTTACCAAGATATAATGCTGAAACTTTTGCAATCAGAGATTTCCATCCCAGGTGCAAAACACATCACCAATATTTGGGAAAACACCATGGTAGCTGCCAATGGATTCTGGTGTTTAGTAAAATCTATACAATTCTGAATATTGAATATTGATTAGTATGGCTATTCATTAATGTTTTCATATTATGAATTGATGGGACAGATAAATTTTATATAGTGGCAAAGAAGTTTCATGATATCAACTGCTTATTCTGAAAATGGTGATCAGACTGAGGACTTTGGTGAAAGTGACTTTGATTATGATACCCTCTACAGTTTGTATCAGACCTATTTTCTATTATACTCATGAAATTGAGACCCATCCTCATCTTTTTTCTTCTATTTTGAGGCAGAGTCTCACTGTATAGCCCAGACTGGCTTCAAAGTCATAAACCCCTTGCCTCAGACTCTCAAGGACAGTAACTGCAAGGTCTACCACAATGCTCTGCTTCAAGTAACAATTTCAAATCTTTGATTGTCTAGCAATTTACATTATTTGAAGCCATGAGTCTCCATTATCATTGATATAATCTTCTTTAGTGGGAAAACTCATGAGTAAGCATTATCTTATATATGGGGAAACTGACTCTATAGTTACTAATAAAATTATAGTTATTATGACAGCAGGAGAGATGGTTCAAAAGGTAAGAATGCATAAAGCTCTCCCATAGGACCTGAGTTCAATTCCCATCAGGTTCTCATCATGTTTCACAACATTCTGTAACTTCAGAGTATTTGATGCCCTCTTCTGTCCTCTGTGGGTACCTGCAGACACATTTACATCACATACAGAAACACAGATATACACATAGTTAAAGAAAGAAAATCTTTAGCGTAGGTGGTAGAACCAGATGATTACAGACTGTCTTCTACTGAAAATCAGGTCTTTGTAGTCCACTGTGGCATTCTCCTCCCCTAATGCCACCCACTCCATTCACCACAGTGCTCTACACATAAGTCTAATTGACTGAATATAAATTGAGCAAAACAAAATGCACCTTTCATTCCATTCCTGCTATTAGTCATTGTTAAGAAAGCTGCCTGGATTTGCACCTCAATTCAAGCACCAACCCTGTGTCCCTCCATCATGGCACAGTCTTTAAGTGGTCACCCCCATATTTACTGGGACTCTGAACATGTGCCACCCTGCTACCCATTGAGGTTTCTCAGCCCATCATGTTCCAGCCTGGAGGGCTGACATGAAGAGAAAGTCCTCAGTCATGTGATCTCAGATGTACTGGAAAACATGGGGAACTGACTGTATAGCAATGGGAGACCCAGTCACCACAACTGAGCTGATAAATGTTCAGTTCCCTTCTCTGAGAGAAACTTAACATGCTCTATATCAGTGGTTCTCAACATGTGGGGCGTGACCCTTACAGGGGCCACCTATCTTGCATATCAGATATCTACATTACAATTTATAACGGTAGCAAAACTAAAGTTATGAAATAGCAATGAAAGTTATTTTATGGTTGGTGGTCACTACAGCATGAGGAACTATATTAAAGGGTCCAAAACATTAGGAAGATTGAGCACCACTACTCTATATGGTAACTTAAGTAAATTATTGTAATAATTTGTCTGTCTGTATTTCCATATGTGCATATATTTTGCTTTTCTTCAAGTTATGTCATCAGTTTCCATTTTCAAGCAATTTATTTAAAAAGCCATTGCACTGTCGTGATGTATAGTGCATTGCACCACCTCTTATTCTTCAATTGTTCAAAAAAAAGTCACATACCCAGCAACAACCAAAAGAACCACAAAATCTGAATTGGTGAGCATTTCAAGTGGAGATCACACACTAAGAATTCTGCCTCTCTGACACTCAGGTTGTGCTGTATTCAGTCTATAGTGGGCTGGTTTAATGTCTTAAGTCCTGAACCAAAGAAATGACCTATTCTGAAAGTGTAGATAAAAGGCTAAAGGAATTTTGAGGGAATTCACTGACTTTTAAAAAATAATCTAAATTTAAATCCTCAATGAACAAATTATGGTTGTTATTAAAGGTAATGTTTAAACATTTTTAAATAAAATTTTTGGTTTACAATTGAATAAATTATTTCCTCAGTATAAAAACTAAAATCTTTAAATTATAGTTATTCTTTATATGTTTATATCCTGGCTCACAAGAATGCATGCCAACTTTATTATTTTCAATGTAACTTTGGATTAGACAGCCTGTGTGCCTGATATATGACTCACATATGCTTTCTCCTACTTTTCATAGAAATGAAATAATGAATTTCAAACATCAAATGCAGGCTTGAACAATTCATGACTTCAATTATCTGCCATGCTTGAATTCTTCAAATAGCTGTATTAGTGCCTCCTTTTGTTCTCATTTTAGGGCAGCACTGCATTTTATAATTGAATTACCAATATATTTTTATATAAATGTGATCTCTCTGTGATGAAGGTCCTTCAAATATCCTTTGCATGAGAGATCACATTGTAACTTTTTAGAATGTTCTTTTCAATGACTCAAAATGGCCCTAGAGTATTCCTAACACAATACTGAATTTATAAAAAGAGATCCAGTCCCTAAACTAAATATATCAGTATATTAACATACAATAGGCAGTAAGTTTCAAATCCAAAAGCATTTGGCTTTTGCCTTAGTGTTCTTACCTTTATGGCAGCAACAATCCAATGGGAATATTTTAGGCACTTTAGTGAGCAATCTAGAAAAATATCCCAGAGGGTCTCAGCATCTTTAACCAGGACTTCTAAGAGAAAGTTGAGATAATTGATGCAAAAATAGCCAATAAGATTGCAGTAGCTACCCACTTATAAATCTTACTTTTTTAATAGTTATCTCCATGATTTTGTCAGTTTTTGAGGGCAAGGTCAGGATTTTCTTTGATTTATTGAGGAGTCAGATACAATATGATCACAATTCTTTCATTGTTTAATAACTTTGTGTACATCTATGCAATAGTTAGGGATTACATTGCCAATATAAACGAATAATGATGATCTCAACCTCCCCCAATATTTCATATCCCTGTCTCAAAGTTCCTAGAGCCCTGTAATTTGCACAGCAAGTTTTTGTTATATTACTATGTGAGTAAATGCTGAAATATTTTAACGAATGAAGAGATGGATTAATGTATGTTTTTCTGGCTGTAGTTTTGGAAGTATAGTGAATTATATTAAACAATATTTATTAACAGTGTGCCCAAGTTGGGAAATACCATATCTCTGAAGAAAATTTTCAAACTTTGAATGACTTTAAGTTCTCTAAAGGATATATAATTACTCAGAATGTCATGGCAACATACAATATTGTGGCAAATACATGGACACTGCATGACATCCTTTAGCCTTTTAATTTCTAGTGAATGTGTGGCATCCTATAGTTCATTTCCCATTTCATCCATGTTTCTGACTTTTCTCCTCACTTTTATTACAAAGTTTATGTACAGCTGTCAACTCCTCCTTGGAAGCTATATAAATAACAATACATTATTGTTAATATTATTCTGATTTTCAGTTCCTAGGATTTGACTGATAATTTTTGGTGCATATATTAGTAATGTTTTATTTCTCCAATGTAGGTTAAGAAAGTTTTAGTAAATAGCATTAGTGAGAGACATGAGTAGGAAGACCTGCCTTGGATTAGAAATACTATATACGCAAGGTAAATTTTGGCTTAGCATCATTCTATCTGTGATCTTAAGCAAGGTGTTCTTCTCTTCTTTCCAGTCTCATATCTAAATATCAAGGCAGTAATGGATATCCTTGAAATACATAAAAATAACCAAGCTGTGTTAGTAGTATCATGTATACACCTGAAACATGAATGATGATTGTTTATTTTCTTATTTACTTGTCTGAGCACTTTCATGTCTAGAAATCTCATTAACGTGTCTATGGTGAAAACATTTAGTAAAAATGCCTTACATTGCTGGCAATATCTTATATATCATTTAAGATCTGGTGATGAATTAAAATAGAGTCTCAGTGTGCCTTAGATTTAATTGGGAGGTTACACACATGCAAATAACATAGCATAAATCATGACAGAAAATAACTGTTAAGTGGAGGTGTGGGATCACTGCCATGCAGGTATAGAAAAAGGACCATCAATTCTGGCTAGGATGACTAGTACTTTTTTGTTGAAGAGCTGACATTGAATTTTAACTCAGAAAGTCTGAGAATGATTTTTTTTGAAGATGTGTGACATAAAAGATAGAAACTCTTGACATAAAAGTAATAGACTTAAAACATATAGGAGTTACAAAGCGTTTTCATAAAATGATGTGTGGTTTAGATGCAGAAGACTGAAATCATTATAGGGGATGGTGCCAGTTCATAGAATAGCAAACTATGAAAGACTGAAAAAAAATCTAACATTTCTAATTGAATTCCTTGATTCTTAACTTCCCACAGGTTTATAGTTTAAAAACCATAAAATTATATATATATATATATATATAGTAGTACACATGAAAATAGTCCCATAAATGTGCATAACCAGTGTACAATTAGAATAAATGAACATGAGGATTTTTTAAGGTATAAATGTCAAAAAAGTCCCATAAAAAATTGAAAGGCAAAATATTGAGTTCCACATAAATAGCAAAATTTTAAGTATTTAGGAAATGAACAGCTTTTATAAATCTGTACAATGAAGTTATCATCTTGAAGCAAAACAACCATAAGATGCAACAGTTTTACATTAAAGTTTTAGTGATGACTTTTAGTATTTATAATGTGGGGAACAGGAAACTTCAGCTGATAAATAGAAGGGACAAATTATACAAACACTTATAGGATGTTTAGCACAAACTGTGGCCTATATCCTTTATATTATTATATCTTCTCGTTTTATTTTTAGTGTACATATCATAATAAGGTATATTTCTGGGGTATCATGCAATGTTTGGATATGTGCATATAATATACAATAAAAAATTACTGATCATCTTCTCATAGGATTCTGGTTTCATTATGTTGGGACTTCCAAAATATTTTCTTCTAGTTTCTTTGAAAATTTCCTTGTAGTGTTGTTAATTATGGACACTTTAGTACAAATAAAACAATATCACATTCCTCCTAATTATGGTTGAGCTTATTGACCAACATGTCCCTCATCCATAGCCTTTACCTAGCAATTCACAATATATACATTATAACACATTAGGAACCAACAGCAAGGGAAATTATAGCATAAAGAAATTCTAAAACTCACCAATATACTACACTCTAAATATTTACTTATATATTTGATATCTTATTATCTAACAATAGTATACAATTATTTACAAAACTATGTCATAATAGCATTATATAATAATATGTTTAAACTCCTTTCTACTACACTACTGTTACCATTAAAACATACAAAAGTATATATAGACACATCTTACATACACATATACCTTAATGGATATATTATGGAAAACTATTCTACACAAGCACACACAAGGAAAATTTGAAAGTACATACAGAACAACTTTGAGATTATAGTTTCTGTCACATTATTATTTTTACTTGTTCATTTTTATCTTAAATTTTAATTAAAATTCCAGTTGATTCTGTAACTTCAAAGTATTTAAAGTATTCTGTTTGCTTTAAAATGTGTATCCTAATACCTGGTACATAATTAATTGCTTTAATAACACTATGTGTGATTACTGCTCTCTCCTTTTTTAATCTCCTTGAAGGGAACATTAACAAGCACATCAGTCTACTGATACAGACGTTCTGTTGGAAATCATGGAAAACCACATGGATTTTTAGATATGGATCTTCTTTTGATTTGTGTATTAATTTTATATTTTGTTGTCAGTTATTGGGACATGATGTGCTAGTTAAAGAAGCCTTTTCAAAACACTGCCTGCACCTGTTTATTTTAGGAGTCCCTCGGGATTCCTGGGAACATGGTCTACCAACACTGTGCTAATGCGGATGGGGGTCATGCTTTCTCGTTGTTACTGCCCTTATTTTGTGTGCTGGTGATGGAACACGGGGCTTTGTGCTTGTTGTGCAGCCGGCTCTATCACTGAGCTGCCCATCAGCCCAGAAATTGTGTGCCTTGATTCCTGGAGATGGGGTAGAACTGGGAAGCCCTTAAAGTCAAACCTCCAGTGTTCTGATGGTTTCACATAATCACACTTGAAGAGAATAGAATAAGGAGGGATTAATAATAAATTATTGCAAAACTAATAGCTCAAACTTTTTCTCTCCTTATACGGGATTAATACCTTTTCAAGCAAATGAGAAGTAAGAAATCATTGCATTGTGAAAATATGTATGTAATGTATCTGATATGTCTAAGGAAGACCCCATTTATGACACTGATAATCAGACTACCATTTTGAATAATGTCATGTGAACATTCTGAAAGTTTGTAGGATATTATTTTAGAAATAAAATGCAATAAAAATGACTTGTGCGGAAATAACTTGTATGTTTCATTCCCTGTGTTTACAATATTAGTTTGGATGCAGTACAAGCTCAATTTAAATTTATGTCAATAAAGTTTCCACAGTATGCTTTCCCTCACCAAGAGAGGGAAGTAGGCATGCTAGCCTGAGAACGAGCATGGCAGATCATACATTTGCAGGTATAGAGTGATTACAAACACCATGGGGATAATTGGGGGATTTTTTAAACTAAAAATTAGAATTGATAGAGAACATTTGAGAAGGATGATTAGAGGCAACGTAAACAGACCCTAAGGAGTGTGACTGTTCAAATAGAATGTATTTAAATTTAGATAAGATGTAGAAATGAATGTGAAGAATATGAAGATGTTCATTTTTTGGTAAACTTTACTCCTAAGTCTGTACTTGATGAGAGACAAGGAAATCAATACTGGTTAGACCACATGGCTCAACTCTGATTACTTTGTTTAGCAGTTAAAAATCTATGTGTTGTGTGAGGCAAAGAAGCAGATGCTGCATTATCAGCACTCAGAAAATGGGAGAGAAAGATGCTTCATGTTTGAGACCAGTTTGGTCTGTATAGAGTTCTGGGCCATCCAAGGTTACAAAACGTCACACTGTCTCAATAAACAAACACAAAAAAACCATAAATAAATATTTATTTGCAGTCTGTGTATTAAATACAAAGCTAGATGTCTTAGGGTTTCTATTGCTATACTAGCACATATCTCTTTGATATGTAGTCCCATGTATACATTTCATGTGTCCAAAACAAAATCAATTTTGCTCCATAATTTCCCCCACATCCCCACTTTTCCATCTGGGTAGAGCGTTCCTCTTTTATTCCAGTTTCCAAATCATAGAATCATCCTCAGATTCCATAATTGTGGAACACTGAGGCTAAATCAACTTGGAGAGGAACGGGTTTACTCAGCTTGTGCTTCCACATCACAGTTCATCATCAAAGGAAGTCACGACAGGAACTCTAGTAGGGCAGGAACCTGGAGGCAAGAGCTCATGCAGAGGCCATGGAAGACTCCTGCGTACTGGGTCGCTCATCACAGCTTGTTCATCCTGCTTTCTTATACACCCCAGGATCAGCAGCCCAAGGATAGCATCACCCATAATGGGCTGGGCCCTCCCTCATAAATCACTAATTAAGGAAATGCCCACAGGCTTGCCTACAGCCAGATCTTATGGAGGCATTTTCTCAATTGAAGCTCCCTCCTCTCTCATGACTCTAGCTTGTGTTAAACTGAAGTATTAGCCAGTATAATAGGGAACACCATAGTACATGCTTTCATGATGACAAGTTAGGTCTTAGATTAACAAAGGAAAAGGCAGGGCATTAATACATTGTATAAAACCTTTCAAATAGTTTAGAGCATCATGTAGCAAGCATTAGATCAGACCTCGAGACTCTTCCTAGTTGAAGGGAAAATGGGTTTAAATTTTAAAGGGGTCCGTTGAGGGTGGGTCAATGAGGAAAGGAAAGTGCTTCTCTTACAGGGAACTGTATAACACAGTTGCCTAGATAGTATAAAAGGTGTTGTTAGGCCCTGTTGCAGACGTGGTTATGTTTGTGTCATTGCCATTTGTCATGGAAAGATGTGGTGATGAAGTGGCATTGTCAGTAATGATATTTTCAAAATAATATAAATTTGAGAATGAGTAAAGTCAAGATATATAGAATGAAGAGAAGTAGTAGTGAATTTCTTTTTCCTAAAAAAAATTGGGAAAAGGATGTTCTTTGATGTCTTATGTAAAGAGATAGCTGAAGGAGGTGAAGAATGCCTGATAGAGGAGAAGACATATTTTAATTAGAGAGAACAAAAACAAAAATTATACAAATGAGAGTATGTCTGTTATGCATAAATAGCAAGGAGGAAGCAATCAGAAATAATAAGGTCTGAAAGTTAAAGGATGGTGTGGGTAATAAAAGGTAATTTTGAAACTGAATGATAGCGTTCCTGTGATATTTGAGGTCAGGGAAGTGTAATATGAGCATTTACAACAATGCAAGTAAGATAAATATTAGGGTGATAGATAATACTCTAAGTCCCATGGAGACCTAACGGGGATAACCAGCAGTGGGATATGGAAGAAAAACAGAAGGTAAATTCTGAGCATGATTCCACAATTATGGAATCTGAGGATGATTCCATGATTTCGAAACTGGAATAAAAGAGTAACGCTCTACCCAGATGGAAAAGTGGGGATGTGGGGGAAAATATGGAGCAAAATTGATTTTGTTTTGGACACATGGAAATGTACACATGGGACTGCATATCAAAGAAATATTAGCTAGTATAGGTAGTGACATGTTAGACCAAGAAATTTTAATTAGGTTCTTGGTGTGTGTGTGTGTGTGTGTGTGTGTATGTGTGTGTGTGTATGTGTGAACCTGTGTATACATGTGTATGTATGTGTGTGTGTGGGAGTGTGTGTGTGTCTGTGTATGCTCTAGTGAAGAGTAGAGTTTGTAGGCAAAATTCACAAATTTACATTATAAAGTTATTTAAATTTTTACAATTTAATAGCTATAAATGCACTCACTTTTATGAAGCAATTATCTACTCTCTTGCTCTCTTGTTTAAAATAATTTCATCATCTCCTATGAAATGTGCATTCACCTTCTCTTCACTAGTCTCTGGAAATCATCAGTGTATTTTCTGTAAATTTAACTATAATACTTCCTATAAATGGAATCTCACAAGATATAAAATTTTTGTCTCTTATACTTCGTTTAATATTCTGGATTTATCTAGATTGTAGTACTTTGTTGCTGTTTCAAATACCAGAAATAAACACTTTAAAAGAACTAAGATTTATCTCACCTGACTGTATTAGAGTTTTCAATCTAAGATCAACTGGCTGCTTTCTTTCTGGGCTTGAATAACAAGATCATGGCTGAAGCATGTTGGTTTCTAGGGTATGGGGAGAGGCAGAGGTTGCCTGTGTTAGCCCACCTCCTATCTTCCCATTTTATCCCATCAGGCAAACAGGTGATTAAATGATGCTACTTACACTTACAGTTCCTCATCCACATTAGGTAAGTCTCTTTGGAAACATCCTCAGAGTTATGCCTAGAGGTATTCATTACTGATCTAGATGTCTCTGGCCATGAAGTTGACAATCAATATTAATGATGACAATTTTGGTACCATGTTCCTTCATAAGGCTTATAGTTTTTCATTGTGAGGATTTCATTCCTTTTCATTTCTCTATACATCCATAACTTCTCTGTATGTCCACTAATGGGCATCTTGATTGCTTTCACCTTTTGGTTGCTAGAAATACAAATACTGTTACTTTGGACAGTTATGTATAAGTAAGGATAACTGTGTGCAATTACTCTGAGAATATACCATTGACTTTAGCTTTGAGATCTAATTTTCTCCTTTTTATCTTACCTGAATATTGCATGTAATATTGACAGTGCAGTTTCAATAAAAAAGAAGTTCCTTAATAGCTTCAATAAAAAGCAATCCCCGTATTAAGTGGATAGTTTGAACCCAAGTATTAAGTATTTTCACATAATCCATTTCCTGTGAGAACTTGTTTTCCATCATGATGTTTTAATGTACCTTAAGAACAAATTCATAATAATTTAAATAATCTATATCCTATTTTGAAGGGTAATTGTATAAAATCCATCTTTAGGGAAGAAAGAATCATAAATATTTGGAACTGAGTACTTGTCTTTCAAGGAAAGACAACTTTGTGACTATTATATTAGTTTTCCTTCAAAACATAGGACCCCAATTTATCTGTGCTTTAGTGGTAATAAAATGAACTGCTCTGATGATTTTGTGCTAATTGGTATTGTAGCAATCAAATACAATTTATCCTCTTTTTAAAAGTAACACTGAATTGATAAAGGTATAGTTAATTGCTGGTACTAAGAATCACACAAGCACAGCGAACATTGCAAAAGGTGTCACTTATAAAGAGCACAAACTAAATTCTGCTCTGTTCTGATTGGCTAGGGATATAGAACACCAAGAAAGTATGGAGCCATTTGGAATGAAAAATATAGTGGACTTTATACTTGAACATAGTTGTTGTTCATTTACTTTCTGTATTATCATGTCTATGTTGCTATAGTTTATGTATGGAAAAATAAATTTTGTGGATTTCTCTTGATTGCCAAAACATCTGGAGAAGATAAGAAAGTTATTTTCTTTGCTTCTAATTGACAAATGATAAAGGGCCACTCAGAAGTTCTTAAATAAAATTCAGAGGGTTCTAAAATCGCTTTCATTCCCATTGACATTCATTTTATTTTATCTTTGTATTAACAAGGACAACCTACAGTAGAATATATATGTATATATATATAATTTTTAAGATTACTTTTATTTTTTGTATATGAGTATTTTCATATATATATATATGAAACACATGCATGCATTGCCCAAAGAGCACAGAAGAAGGCGTAAGATGCCTAGAATAAGAGTAACACATGGTTGTAAGCTGCTATGTGAGCATTGGTAACCAAACTCAGGTCCCCTGTATTAGCAGCAATAGCTCTTAACCACTGAGAAATCTCTACAATTAAAATTACTGTGTTTTAATTTAGGATATAAGTCGCAAGTTGGTTAAATGAGAAAAGCAGTAAGCATTTCATTAGTGCCTAAGGTAAGATAGTGCAATAGGATATAGTTTTAAAATGTACAGAGTTGAAAAATAATTTCTACCAGAAACTTTTAATGTTTAAAGATTTTTGTAAGAGTCACTGACATATTAAAGTATAGAAATATAATAACAGTGCTATATTACATTTCTGGTACTTATCAAAAAATAATTTAATAATTATATAGCAAAGATCAAATCAAATTTAGTTTATTTGAACATTACTCATATGACATTATACAGGAAATCTCATATATATGTATATTAGTATTAATATATTCAAATGTCTACAAACTTAGATTCAGTTATTGAAACCTAATATCCTATTCACTTAGATTAGAATTAAGGAAGGAACTATAGTTAACATTTCCCCCTTGATGTGTGAGGGGGAAGGGTTTGATACAGACATTGCTCAAAATAGTGGTGCCATAAACCTATATAAATAGTGTTCACAAAAGAAATCATGCCCACTTTGATCTTCCTTCCTCCATCCTTTGTATTTTCTCTAAAATGTCTTGTTTACTACCATGGACTAAATTGTA
>CABHPH010000270.1:35314-83432 GCA_902168325.1 Peromyscus nudipes
TGAAACCCTGTATTTCCTAATGTTAAGGTACTTGGAAGTAGACCCTTAACAATATGGTTAGATTCAGGTGACATTATTATGGTGAGTTTCTTATGAGAAGACCTACCAAATAACTTTTGGTCATACTCATTCTACTATCTATCTATCTATCTATCTATCTATCTATCTATCTATCTATCTATCTATCTATCTATCATCTATCTATCTATGTATCTATCTATCTATGTATCTATCTATCTGTCTATGTATCTATCTATCTATGTTTCTATCTATCTATCTATGTTTCTATCTATCATCTATCATCCATCCATCTCTCTAGCTAGCTTTCTATATATCTGTGTTCCATTTATCTCTCAATCTCTTAACCTCTTTATCTCTCTGTATCACTTCACGCATGTATACTGTGAAATATGATGAATATATATCTATTTCCCCTCTCAAATTTTCCACGTATAGCCTCAAATTCACTTCTTCCCAATGCCATGCCTTTCTGTCTGTTCATTATAACTCACTAAGTCTTGTTTATACTCTTCATACATCCATGGTGCAGGGCCAAACATTGGAGTGGAGGAATCCTATCACCCAGAGGCTACATCCTCAAAAAGGAATGAATATCCAGAACCTATCAACTATCAGTATCTCCTCAGTAACAGGTTGGACCTGCAGTCCCCATTTATGATGGACATTTGGCTGGCTTGATTTTGCTCAGGTCTTGTACAGGTTTGTAATTTCATTAGCTGTGTTATGTTCATAAGACAGCTTTTCATAACATTACTTTGCACTTTCTAGCTATTACGTTCTTTCCACCTCCTCTTCTGTGGTATTTCCTGGACCTTGGTGTATGAGGTAGGAGGGTTTATTATAGGTGGCTCCTTTAGGGCTAAGCACTCATTCTCTTATTCTCAGTACTTTGATCTTCCAATAAAAACTGCTGGAAACTTAATCTTGGACAATCCATCCTACATCTGAAAGAAAATAAATTATTTCTTAAGTCATACTTGTATTTTGTTATTGTACCCTTACCATTACAATCTATATATGCATTTGTACATCTGTGTATAAACGTACACCCATGCAGAAATGTGCATGTATGCTCCTCTAAATAGACTGCATATTTGAAACTTTTTTTTTTTTTTATAGTTTTTTGAGACAGGGTTTCTCTGTTTAGCTTTGGAGCCTATCCTGGAACTCACTTTTTAGACCAGGCTGGCCTTGAATTCACAGAGATCCATTTGCCTCTGCCTCTAGAGTGCTGGGATTAAAGGCATGCACCACCATGCCCAGCATGAAACTTTACATTTTATAGTATAATTAACTTTAGCAGTGTGACAAAAAAAAAATAGTACATGTGTTACAGTGAATTTATCATTTCAATAAGATACAATATTTTCCTTGGAAAACAAAGGGACAGCTAGGTTTATAAAGTTCTATATTCTTAAACCATTTAAAATGATCGGAAAGTAAAATCTAAAACTCTTTCATATTTAATTTTTGTGTTTACTGGTGTCTGGGGTGAAAGTCATTATTCAAACTCAAAATAGATTTTTTTTATTCTGTGTTTCATCAAAATTGTCACATTGAAAGAACAATTAACTCATTCCTCACAGAATGATCCCCATGTAGGAAAACTTATACTATTCTAGGCAGGCAAAAAAAGAGCATTTGCAGAGATGGTAATTTGGGCTCATAAAGGCCACACATTAAAAAAAAAACTATCCTGCTATTTATCAAGCCCCCAAAATAGAGAAGTCAAAGAGTGAGCTCTCAAACTTAATTTGACATTTATTTACTTTTTATTGGGCATGTGCACGGGATTGCAGAGCAAGACATGCCATACAGTGGTGGTCAGAGAACAACCTGTGGGGGTCAGTGATGGGCCATCTCATTGCCCCCTCAAATGATCTTTCTTTTGAGAAGAAAGATCATTTCTTTTTTTACATTTTCTTATTTTACATTTTCCTCTTTTTGTCCCAAATACTATTATTTATCTAAAAAATTTCCCAGCTTGGCTAACATAAATCCAAATAGGGACTGGTGAAATTATGTTCCATAGGGAAAATGGCACATATAGAATTCTTAAGAATGTACTGACACAGATAAAGGGACTGTCCTTATGAGAGCTGACTTATGTCTCCAGAATCAAAGCACTAGCTGCTCCTAGTGATGAGTAGAGGAACATGAACCTCAGACACTTGAGTTCTCTGAGATCCAGAGCTAAGTGCTGCTGTATCATTTTGAACTGATAATGTGGAACAAAATGGATTCAGTGAAGATCGAAGCCTAGAAAATTCTACAGCTATCATCTTTCAATGTCAGGCTGACAGATGAATCGTTTGACCTCTCTGTATCAGTTAGCACCTCTCCCAGTTCTTCAATGGAGAGTAAAGAGAGGAAACAGGAAGGCCACTGCATCTGGAGAAACAAGGCTGGCTTTCACAGCAGCAGGAAATTTCATATTTTATGAAATGACTAAAGGATTCCTTAAGAAGATTCTCCTTCAGTAGGAGATAAAGACCTTGAAATCTTCTATTGTATTTTATTGGGCCAGGAAGATTGGGTACAGTACTTGTCACCCAGAGTTTAATCCTCCAACTCATGGTAAAAGGAAGTTGTCCTCTGACAAGCACAAAGTATGCCATAGTACACACACACATGAATATACCCAGGTACATGCATGCACACACATACAAATAATGATGACAAATTTTTTTTAAAGTTGTCAATCACACTTTTGTAAAGTGTATATATTTTCCAATATATCAATAGACTATGAGACAGAGGCACAAGTTGTGAACCAACAAAGCAAACCAATATCAGAGTGGGTTACAAATCCAACAGGAATCCCTAATTTTTTATGCATGTATCTGTTTCTCTGATGAAACATATATGTGTGGAATTTCAAGTAAAGTGTATGTTTTATGTCAGTCCTTCCCACAGTGAAAAGAAGGTCTTAATTATTAAATATCTACATCGAAAAATGTCAGTTAAAGCACATATTTTCATATTACTAATAAGCAGGTATTTGCCGGGCGGTGGTGGTACACGCCTTTAATCCCAGCACTCGGGAGGCAGAGGCAGGTGGATCTTTGTGAGTTCGAGGCCAGCCTGGACTCCAAAGTGAGTTCCAGGAAAGGCACAAAGCTACACAGAGAAACCCTGTCTCAAAAAACCAAAAAAAAAAAAAGCAGGTATTTATCTAGAACATATAGAGGATTTAAATTACATAAGATATCTGAAAGCATTAAAAAAGGATGAATGCATTTTATTTGAATAAGACATAGAATGTAATAAAAATATGTGATTCACCTCTACATCTTTACCTTCTCAACCATATGAATTTCAAATGAGAGATAAGTACAAATAAGAGGAGGCACAAACGCACTTCTTAAATACCTTGGGGGACAGGAGAGATGGATATATGCCACTTTGTCTTTCATTCTGCTAAGAGAGCCAATTCGTGGTCCTCATTTGATTAAAAGATATTCTGGAAAACATCGCTATGGATTGAATGTGAATGCTTCTTAGAAAAATAAATCTATGCTCCATAGAAATGAGTTAATATTTGATATGTCTGCCAAGGACTGCCCTTCTGACCAGCCAGAAATAACTTTGTCATTGTCAAAAGCGTGAACTGGTGGCTATTGCTAAAAATGATGCTGAAAATTCCCTTTTGGAAAATGAAAGAAAAACACATGCAGAGAAGAAACAAGTATAAAGAGATAATGAGACTGTCATTGATTGGGAAAACAGTCTTTTGACATAGTGGTACTTTCCTCCAGTTCTGATTTCTCCATCCTTAACTCTTAAGAAGATCTGAAAGTACTTTTACAAGAGTTCTCGAATTTTCCACTATTCTATCCCCTTTCAAGTTTATAGGTCTAAAGGTTAATCAAGTATCAGAACAAATTTGAACTGTGGTTTCACTTATATTTAATTCTTTATTTTAATAATTATTTGTGTGTTTGTGCCTATTTTGCAACACGTAAATGTGTTATAACATAACATAAAATAAAGTGTGCCACTGTGCTCATATGGAAGTCAGAGTACAGCTTTTTGTAATAGGTTCCCTTCAGGGAGTAAACTCAGGTTGTCAGAGTTGGTAGTAACTGCCTTTAATTGATGAGCGATCCAATGTATGGTTTTTTTGTTGTTGTTTGTTGGTTTGTTTTATCAACAGTTCCCTCAAAAGCTGAAAATTCTTAGCTTTGTGCTTATAGTCAGTTCCGTGGACTAGAAGGTATGCCAATATTTTTCCCCAGATATATTTTTAATTCTTTTATTTCTTCACTTTCTCATTTGTAGGGGTCTACTTTGTCATTTAACAGTGGATATCTTGAAATTATCTTCAATAATATACTGTAAAATAATTCATTATGTATTATAATTTTGTGGAGATTTAGTGGATCTTTGTTGACTAAAGCTTTTTATATCATTATGCCTCACATAGAGGCCAACAACCATCTCTAACTTCAGTTCCAGAGAATCCAACACTCTCTTCTGGCCTCTTTTGCCACCAGTCATGGATGTGGGGCATAGATATGCAGACAGGCAAAAAAAATGAATATACATAAAATAAAAGTTTAAAAGAATTGTAAGTAAGATGAAAATAAAAAAATAGCCTACATTGTTTTGTTACTTGAAGGCACAGAAACCTACTTCTCCCTTAATTTCCCTTTTTCTAGGCTTTCTTTATTTCCCTTTATCTCTGTCTGAATTCTTGAATTTATATTTGAGCCCCTTCTACCTTTCTTTCTAAGAGGAATAATAAAAACTGAAATAACAATGTCTAATTGTTAAATATTTCACATAATGCAATGTTTCCTTGTTCATCTGAGCCAGGCCTAGGACTCTGTCCCATGTAATCAGTCAGTGGACAGAGTAACTGCAGATGGAGTTATCTGTGAAGGTCTGAGGTCTAAGGTTTGAAGGTTGACATGGACACCAATATCAGGCTTGCAGACACTGAGAGATAGGATGGAGAGGAAAGCATCATGTCAGATTTCTGAACATCTTTCTTTGACATATGTTATTTCCCTCTTATCTTTCCAGTAAGAAATTGTAGAGTGGACTTGACCTCATGTTGTAAGGAGACTAAGACTTGCAGTCCCTTTGCTTGGGAACTTCAAGTCTAGGGCTTATCTGTGCCACCAGAAGGGCCATGGATCTTTGGGCTCAGTTAGCCATCTCTGTTCCAAATATTAACTTAACAATTACGTTCAGTATAAGCTTGATGTGCTATTTCATCTCATTTAATTTTTATAATAAGCTTTGATATAGGAGTGGAAAGGAAATTATCTTCTTGTTTAACCAAATAGAAGCTTACACATATTAATTTATTAACTATGGTATATTCTATGTGGTAGTATAGAAAATACTGGGGTGAGAACCCTTACCAATGTTTTATAGATTTATGTTATTTTTCTAGGTAGTCTATAGAGAATGGTAGTTTCCATTCTTTAAACTGTTTGGTAAAAACAACTTCCTGTGTCTTTATGCAAATTCATCCTATTTCCACAGCCACAATTATCACTCATCAATACTGAATGTCTACATTGTGCCAGGGACTGTGTCAGGAGCAATGCTGAAGATGTTAAGTAGTAGATATGACTTCTCTGAAGATGAATACCCAGATATATGGCTCTGGAAGAATGTACAACTCCATTGGAAAAGGTCATTTTAATCAAGGATAAACAATGCTGATCTCAGGAAACTCATAATTTTTTTTTTGTGAGTACAAGCTCATGATTTTATTGTCTTCATAACAAGATCAGCTTAGAACTGGATCACCTGGCGGTTTCTCTTCTTATCGCCTCCCAGTTCAAAGTGTTTGCATCTCTTAATAGCCAGCATCCTCTTAGATCTGCAGTTGGGCTCAACACACTCAAGTCTCAGCACAATCTTCTTTGTAGTTTTAGCCTTTTTGCGGAAAATAGGCTTAGTCTGCCCACCATAGCCAGTCTGTTTCCTGTCATAGCGCCACTTTCCCTGGGCATACAAAGAATCCTTGCCCTTCTTGTACTGGGTCACTTTGTGGGGTTGGTGCTTGCCACATTTCTTGCAGAACGTCCGGCGGGTTTTAGGAACGTTCACCATGTTGGCGGGAGCGATATTGGCACAGAAAGAAAGAGTGAAACTCATAAAATTCTTGAGGTCATCTCTTTTATCACAGGAGCTAAATCTTCCTATTCTGGAGTTGAATAGACTGAAATTCACTGCAGAGCACACTACACAGTTGAGATAGTCTGCATATTTTAAAATGTTGTTTCTAACATTGCATTTTTCTCTCATATGAACAAAAATATAAGACAAGACAGCAGAGTAGGCAGTTGGAGGAGACCAGAAAAGGTGTAGGGGGAGGCTTAGTTAGTAGTAGATATTATTAAAGTACATACTCCCCTAAGAGTTCTTGTCTTTTCCTTGTGAGAGAGAGAGAGAGACAGAGACAGAGACACACAGAGAGAGACAGATACAGACAGACAGAGAGACAGAGGGGCAGAGAGTCAGAGAGATATGCAGAGACAACAGGGATGGAGAGGGAGGAAGGAATATTTTTCTTCTGGAGTTATCTTTTTCTACTCTTTTAGAAACCACAATCTGATTTAAAAAAAAAAAAGATTTGACTCTAGGCACATACATAGCTTAGATACAACTTCTTGTACACATTATATCAGCTTTATTCTGACAGCTCACTGATACAATCATACTTTGATGTAATAGGTAATAACACAGATATGATTTACCTTAGTAAAATTACATATTCACAATTATCTTTTCATCTTTCTAGCAGTTTCTCATTAATTCGTTCATTCATCCATTCACTCATCCTCCAGTATACTTAACTCTCACTTTGTATAAGTTTCATGTAAGTTAATTATGAGGAACATAGAGACATATGAAGTTTGGAGACATAAGGAACAACAACAAACTTTGCTCTTAAGAACCAAACAAGCTTGCAGTCTAGCTACTGTGCAGGAATAGGTTGGTGTAAAGCGTGAATGAAAATGAAAGACAAAGAACACACTGAGGGCCAGAGAGTCAGCCCAGGTTTCCTGGAAGTGACAGCTAATAAAATAAGAGCCCTCCAGCATAGTTAGTGGAAATGTAAGAGGGCAGCCATTCTGAATGGATGGAGATGTGAAAGAGAATGATGTAACACGAATTGCTAAATGGTCTTTTAATAAAAATCCTGGAGCCAAATATTGGGGTGAAAGCAGAAAGATCAGAGAAGCAGAAAGAAGCCAGCCACATTCTTACTGCTAGGAAATCCTCAGCCCAAGAGAGTGCTTCTTCCTGTATACTCACGCCTATATATCTTTCTGTGCCCTGCCATCTTACTTCCTCTATCTTCCCAGCTACATCACTTCTTCTTTCTACCCAGCTCAATCACTTCCTGTCTATCTGTATAGACCTCCAGATCTCTATAGTTAACTAGTTCTGGGATTAAAGGCATATGCCTGTAGCTAGTAGCTAGAGTTTTCCTGCCTGGCCCACAGTCAGGACAAATCTCTCTCACCTGCCAGTCCCACAGCCGCTCAGACCCAACCAAGTAAACACAGAGACTTATATTGCTTACAAACTGTATGGCCATGGCAGGCTTCTTACTAACTGTTCTTATAGCTTAAATTAAACCATTTCCATAAATCTATACCTTGCCACGTGGCTCGTGGCTTACCGGCATCTTTGATTGCTGCTTGTCCTGGCGGCGGCTGGCTGTGTCTCCTTCCACCTTCCTCTTCTTTTCTCCTCTCTGTTAGTCCCTCCTATACTTCCTGCCTAGCCACTGGCCAATCAGTGTTTTGTTTATTGGCCAATCAGAGCAACACATTTGCCATACAGAACATCCCACAGCATATGCCACCATGCCTGGCTCTATTCCCAGGGTGGCCTGGAACTCACAGAGATCTGGATGAATCTCTGCCTCCTGAATGCTAGGATTAAAGGTGTATGCTACCACTGCCTGACTTCTATGTTTGATATAGTGGCTAGCTTTTTCCTCTGATCCCTAGGTAAGTTCTATTGGGGTGCACAAATAAAATATCACCACAGAATGACGTATGAGCTAAGCTGAATATGTTTCAATGTTGCCTTACTATCAGTGGAAAGGACATGTGTCTGAGAACATAACCACAGACCATGACATGGAGCACTCGAAGAAATTTTTATTTATCTTTTCAGGCAACTTGGGGTATATATAATGCTGCTGCTCCTCCTGGTCTGATACTTGCCAAGAAATGTGGAATAGGTGTAGTTGGAAAGATTCCCTGTATTCTGGTTAATCTAATATGTTGATGTGAGAGTATCCATAGTTATTACAAAATAGCAATCTACTACAGGCAAATGGCTTAATGGGACTTTTCATACATTAATGACCAAGACTCACAAGTGTAGCATTTCCTAATAGAAAATCATTAATGCACTGGCAGCAAGCCATTTATTATGATACATTCTTTTGTTAAATTCTGGTATTCTTAAACATGTAATTTATAGGTCAATTCTCACACATACTTGGTTCAGAATAACTGAAGCACTGCTGAAAGATGCATTGCTTATATTTGTAAGCTCATTAATAAGCTTAAATATGATGACTAGACATTTGTCGTAATCCAAATGGATTTCAATCCTGGTGGCTCTCACATAAACAAATGGCCACACAATGTTAGGCTTAGGTTTTTTCTTCTTATGCATTTAGTGCCTGAATATTGGGACTCCATAAATGGTTGCAGCTGTTATAAAATGAAACAATTTGAATTAAGGAAAGAGAACAAGATCATTGTATAAACATCAGGGTCTCCTGGGGAGCTATGGTTTTAAAATAGGTCAGCGACCCCAACTGGTATGAATACTGTATAAGAAGAAAGGATGGAGGCTACCCATGTGTTTTCAGTTTCTTGGGCCCTTTCACTCCAGTCTTAGCTCTACAATATGAAAAATTTATATAAAGAAAAAGTAGTTTAAGTAGTCCTAATCTGAGAGATATATTTGGAGGGGAAAAAATCACATATTTTTTTCTTCAAACAGAAAACTGAGAACAGTATTTGGAAAAGAATTGAAACAGGTAAAAAGAAAATGACCCAACATTGTACTGGCGAGGCGTGAGGTAGAAAGATATCACAAAGTAGTCAGTTTGGGGTGATAATTTATTAATTTATTGTCTCACCGTTCTGCAAGATAAAAGGCTAAGAACAAGTATCCATGGATTTGATTCCTTTGAGGGGCTGAAAAGTTGAATCTGATATTTGAGTTTAGCTCATATGTCGTTCTGTTCTCTTTCATATGCCTGTCCCCTCAGAATGACTGCCCCTTTACACCTGAACATCTACCAAGAGCTGGAGCTCTTGGTTCATCAGCTGCATTTTCTGAGAATGTTTAGTATTCTTTGACTTTCATCTATGCCTCACCTTTACAAGGTGTTCTATGTTCACATCTCTATCCAACTATACACTCATATACTGGATTGGAGATTTCCCTAATGAAGTCATTTTAATTTAATCACTGTGAAAAGTCCTTGTCTACAAATGAAGTCAACATTGAAGTGCAATCTCTATCTTTAGAGACTCTCATATGCTCACTTAATGTAGACAGAGGGCATTTGCAGCAGTGAAGTAGGGAGCCAGACAACACAAAGTAATTATACTGTAGTTGTTAATGAAGTATGACAAAGTTTTAATCTTAATTCTGGATCCTAACATTTCCTAAGTGTTTCTTGTGAACTCGGGACACTGTTAAATATTTTATAAGGTGCCCACAATAGCCCTATTAAGCAGTCTGATTCTCAACTACCAGTGAAACAGTAGAGACAAGTGGGGGTCGGTTTCCCAAGTATCAGTGCTATTACACTAATGAGAAACAGAGTCAGGGTTAAGGTTAGCCTTAATTTTGATTAAACTTAGAACTCATTTTTTCCTTTTCTGCTCTGCATTGGCTTTAAGTTTGTACTATCCTTTCTCTCCTTTTTTTTATTCGAGTCCATTTGAAAAGTACTGTGTACCAAACTGTGTCTATTTTTTTTGTTTAAATATATTTTAGTCACACAAAGGGACTTAATATATTTTTGCATTACTATAGTAAAGAAGGAAAAAGGTGAGAATGGAGAGAAGAAATTATAGGCAAGTGTATTTGAAAACCAAACAGAAAGACTTTGATAAAAGAGGCAAATGATTCATATAAACTGAATAGGAAAGGGAAAACAAATGTGACCTAGGATGTCAGGTGACCGCAGTCAACAAATGTAAACTAGAAGTACAATTGGTACAAATCCTATTCAGAGAATTTTCACCTGCTTGGAATAAATGTTTAACAAGATTCTCTTCTAAGCCTTTAATCTCACAGTGTAAAATTATAACCCCACAGATTTGAAAAACACTGAATGAATTATAAGAAATAATTGCACAGTTCACTAGCTCACTAAGCCATTAGGTAACACACAGTGGTCAAGAAGACTAAATTTGTCTCCCACTTAGACTTTACAATGGGTTCTAGCAGTCCTGCTAATTCTAGAGACCACAGCAAAATCAACAGTTACCCCCACAGTAAATAGTATGTACTTCATGATTTCAGACCATATGCCAAGTACTCATCTTCTGATACTCTCTAATCCTCCCTAACATTATCTAGGATGAAGAGAAGGCTTATATATGCCATAAGATGAACTGTGTCTAATTCTATCATTGAAAACTTTACCTGGTTTTCCCACAAATAATTGAAAAGTTTCACCTATTGCCAATATTCCTAAATCTACAGAAGAATAGAAATAGAAAACCTTTACCTCCTGTACTATGGGATTGTTCTGTTGCCTCCCCTGCCTCTTCCAAGCAGTTGATCTTAGGTTGCTAGAATATAACTCCCACTCTTTTATATGCCTCACTTGGTAGAGAAGCAGCTGCAAGACTTTTGGGTACTAGCTTGAGCTGCACAATGGTTATTGCTAATCTGAGTATAGCCCCATCAATGAACAGGAAAACCAACCGGTCAACTTATCTAACTATAAGGCAAAAACATCCACCTATCCCACATTTCCCTTTCCTATTGTATTTGTGTGGGATTGGGGGCAAAGCGTAATTGTTTATCTTAACACTGTATTGATGCATTTTACAAAGTTCTTCTCATACTTCCTATGTCCTGTGGGCCACTTTCCACTAGCCTATAACTCTAACATTAATGCTACCTCCTCTTAAGTGGTGTTAATTATATTACATTTCCAATAGGCACCATGGAATAATTAGATAAAGTATGCAATGACTTGTTATCTCTTAATCTTTCATATGCACATAGCCCCTGAGACACCTTACCTCCCAATGCAGCCAGTCTGGGGCTTGGGATCTGCATTTTAACAAAAGCCTAGCCCTGATCTTGTGCTGAGAACTGTCCTCCCATTCCTAACTTGTCAACCTTCACTATGACTAGCACCCAGATTAATAGTTACTTAAATGCTGAACAATTATGACAGGTGATTAATTAATCTCAAGGAGCAGCCACTTGCACTGCTATTAATCAGCCCATCACCAGACAGAAGGAGAAGGAAAGCAATCTGTATTTGTTTCAGAATGGGCTAGGCAGGCATTACTCAGGCAATAAGAAAAGGTCATTGCAGAGCTGAAAGCACAAGGAATAAGTTTGGTGAGATTGATGAGAGAGAATTATTTTCTGTATATATTATACTGGGGGAAAAATCTGCTCAACACAGTGTTTAGAGAAACTTAATGCATAGAGAATGAATTTCTCCAGATGTGCAAACGACTTAAATCTTATACCCTGGGCATAAAACTGCTCTTTCTGAATTGCACTGTAAGATAAGGTGGTTGACTGTTGTCCCATCAAGTCTGCAAATACCATAATGATTTCAATTGTTGCATTGAAAATTACATAAATAATTCATTTATGCTTAGTGATCTGTGCCAGAAACCCACAAGTCACCTTCCGTTTTCTGATTGTCCTTATTCACTGCAACCTGCCTCAATGCATCTCTTTAATGGCACTCAAATCTCCCCAGGGCCATTGTCATGTCACTATTACAATTACATACCTTATCAATTTTCTGTCAACATCGAAATAACCTTTTTCTTGACTAGTAGTTTTGTTTTCTATATTATCGTCTTGGGGTTTTTTGTTTCATTTTCTCCCTAAAATTAAAATTAGATAGTGGTAGCCTTCTGATTAAACCTATAAATGAGATCCTGCTCTTCTGCACATAGCCCGTGATTATATTGCTCTGAGATCAAACTAATTGGCTTGAGTTCTACATCAATTTCTTCTTAGCTACATGACTGTTTTGTAAGTCCCCGCCTTCACTTTACTTATTTGGACAAAAGAAGTGTTATGTAACTTGAATTGGTTAATGATTTGGGTGCACAGAAAGTTAGTTGCAGTACTGTAGGTCCCTGATAGGTTGTTATTTAAAGCCACGGGCCATGCCTTATTTTTGTGACACACCGTGTGAATTCTCACTCTCACACCTTTCTTCCTGAAGAAAACTCTCCTACTCATTTTAATTCCCTTTGAACGCTTATGTTTTTGTACAACACTGCTCTAGGAACATGGTTACTTCTGTAAGATGTTTGTCTGGAACTCCCACTCTAGGTCTTTGGAACTGAAACTCTTCACCCCTCACACCACCTGATGTTCCACTATGAGGTTTTCCTGAGTCACTTGAAACATGGGGTTATTCTGAACATCACTGGTTATAGAGATTCAGATGTTTATGGAGAGGGATATTTTCTCCAACTATATTGCTGTACACAATAAAATTATCACGTTAAAAAATTAAGACTAATATGAGTGACTGAATGCATGATTGTTTGAATGAATGAATGAATGAATGAATGAATGAATGAATATTGGAAACATTTTCCTGTCAAGGAAGGATTATATCTGGAAGAATAATCATAGCTCCATCAACTAAAGATGAATCAGGGAGTTGAGACACTAACTGATCCAAAAGCTTAAATGGGTATTGACTCTCTTGGGCATTGCTGTAATTGGGCCTCTGAGAGAGTAGTCTAGATTGGAATAATTAGCAACTTGAGACAAATTCTTTGAATCGCACTGTCTATTAAAATTATCGTCATGCAGGGAAAGTGCTAAAAAAATAAAACTAAATAAATGAGGCTTCCTTCTGGCAAATTGTCAGACGATGCTGCTCATTACCAGATTGCCTCTTTATGAGGCTCTTCAGAGGCACAAGGGACTATGAGTTATCTACAGCAGGGGGCAGGTAGTAATGGGAGCTTAAGATTCTCATTTAACCTAAGCTAAATACAGAGGGCCTCTTCTGCACAGATATGCCATCATGACAACCAAAGTGTTCATCTCTTACTTCTCTCACTTTTTTATCACCTTTCCTATTTGATAGTAACACCTGTGTGCAAAAAGCACTTTTTGCCCTATTTTCCATATTAATTATAATTTATACAGTGAGCACTTGGGGTGTCGCAAGAACAAGCATATGACTTCAGGTGGGTAATAAACAGCAGAGGCACATGAACTTTATATAAAAAGGATGCTATTTTCACATGGTTCAATTTACCCCTCCCTGTGTGGATGGGTTTAACTACATTAGAATGACTTTTTGCAAAGCACCTAAGGAGGTACTTAAGCTTAATTGTACCATGTGCACCATTCTGGAGTACTTAATCAGATGCAAACTAGGACGAAGACCTTTTGGATTTACTCTTTCATGGAACTCTATGTCTCAGAATTGTGTTACCAAGCCAAACCATATATTGAGTACATATAAGATTAAAAATTAGTTAAGAGAATCTTTCTTCTCAATAGTGATGACCATGAAGAAGACATGAAATAAAATATCTTAATTACATTAAACTATTATACTATATCATTTACTTATTGTATGGGTACATATGATGTGCACACAAGTGTGCTTGCAATGGTGCACATGTGGAAGTTAGAAGACAATTTATGAGAGTTGATGCTAGCCCTCCACCATGTGAGGCTCAAGGGTCAAGCTTGGGTCATTAAGCTTGAACATAGATACTTCATCGACTGAATTGAGTAATTGAAGATACCACCAAGACAGGGATGTGGAGAAACAGAAGGAGTGGGAGAAGAGGAGGATGGAGAGGGAGAAGAGGAGAAGGGAGATTGGAGAGGTAGAGAAGAAGGAAAGTCAGTATCTGTTCCTTATTTGTCCATAGGCCATACTTACAATTGAACTCTGAATGAAAATTAATGCTTTAAAACCAGAACAATAGCCTTCAAGCTCACACAAGTCATGATATTTTCATCACAGAATTTCTAACAGCTTCCTAACCACTGTATGGCTTAGGCATTATGGAAAGAGATAAAGCTGAGCATAGAGAGCTTATCTGAAGCCTACTCCACTTTCCATTTTTCCTCACTTACCCTTTCTCTTCCGTGATACCCTGCAACTGTTTTCTATCAATGCTATGACGTTGTGATCAGCAAGAGGGCCATGAAGCAGCTGAGCTTCCACCTGGATCCTGTTTGTGAGGCATACTAAAATCTGCATATGCAGATAGCCTGAGAATACAGTGATTGTGCTTCTCACAACACAGACAAGTGTTTAACACCTCATGAAGTGGTGATTAGGATCAGGTGTATTTCATAGGCCACACATCTCTGCTTATGAGAAGGCACCCACAAATATGTGATCACTGTGTCCTATATAAACAACCCCTAAGCAAGCATCCTAGTAAGAAGAACTTTGAACAGGAGTCCTCCACCTCTTGATAAGTTGGCTTTTCAAATAAAGTAGTCTTCCTTGCCTCAAGGCTCGATTCTCAACAAAGTTTGTCTACCCTATGGTGAGCATAGATAGCATGGGTCTAGTAATAAAGGGAAGATCTATAAAACAAAACAAACCTAAGAAGAAAAAAAATTGAATTGACAATGACACTATTATATTATCAGACTAATTACTGAATTTTGCAGAAAACAAATAACAGGATTTTGAAGAAAGCCATTGACTATAATTGAGAAGAAGGTAACAGTCTTTGAATGTTTTTCATTATCTAACTAGTTGTGAAATGGATATTCATAAACTAAATATATAGGTAGGTAAAAGAGATACATAGAAAGGATCTTTCTCTACAATAAATGATGGAGCAGAGAGTTTTATTCAGCACCATCAGAGATTGGAAGTCATGTACAAATACCTATGACAAGCTGCATTTAAGGTTGCTCCCACACCACAACCAACCTCTCTATCCTGCCTGATCCTGCACATCCTTCTCTAGGGTCTCTCCTGGTGAGTCAAAATGGACCTTCCCTCAAAAGCCTCCTGAACCCATCAGATCTAGCCTGGGTCCCATCTCCAGTGTACCAGCTTTCTCTGGCCACTCCTGCCAACCTCTAGGATTCTGCCAGGTGCTGCCCTGCAGCTCTCCAACCCACAGACTCTTCCTACACCACATTCAGTATCTCCATCCATCCAGTTCTAGGATGCACATCTTGTACAACAGACCTGTCCCCTCTGTCCACTTGACTTCATTCTACCTAAGCCATTTCCAACCCATGGAGTCAACCCCATCCACCTATCTTTTCTTATGTTCCAACTTGGTCTGTCCATATCAGACACAAAACTAAGTAAAGAAAATCACATACCCAGATCTTATCACAAAAATACCAACAGCAATAAAGAGCAAGCCAAAATCTTTTTTTTCCAAAAACCTACCAGTCTTGTAGAAATAATTGCCAATGAGAATCACTTAGATTAACATCAGGACATAGGATTTAAACTTCATGAAGAAAGCCAAGGAGTGTAAAGAAGACACAAAGAAACAGCTCAGTGAAACTAAGGAGAAAAAAAAAAAACTTGGGAATAAGCTCTTGAGTTATGTGCAATAAAGCACAAACATAAGGCTGAGGGAAATTGTGAAGACCGAGGACATGAAAATGGAATTCAAGAAAGGGATAGAAACATTGAAGAGGAACCAGAAGGAATGAAGATGGGATTGGAAAATCCAACTAAAGAACTCACAGAAAAGCTTTACAAGTATAATGAATCAAGCAGAAAATACATTTTCAGGACTCAAGGACAAAGGTTCTAGACCAAATAAGCAAGGGATATGAAAAACTAAAACCAAAAACACAGAAAAGGAACATGCAGGAAATATGAACCACCAAAACCCCAACAAAAGTTTGAATTATAGGCATAGATGAAGAAAAAGAATCCCAAGTTAATGGCATAGACCAGGTCTTCAACAAGATCATAGAGAAAATTTCCCCAAACTAAGGAAAGACACAGCAAACATATACAATAAACACCAAACAGACAATGTCATAAATGAATATCCCCATTGAATAATGTAGTTAAAACACTAAGCTATAAAACAAAATGTATTGAGCTACAAAAGAGAAACACAAGTTACATATAAAAGAAAACATGTCAGAATAGGAGTTGATTTCACCATGGTAACTTTGAAATCACAGGAGCCTGGAATAATGCATTCCAAGTACTAAAAGACCATAACAACCGACTTAAACTAACATACCCAATTGAAGGAACAAAAAAAATCTCTTGTCCCCTTACCTCTCCCCTCTTTCTTGATTTTACTGGTTCAGCCCCCACATCCATCCATAACTATTCCTTTTTCCTTTCTTGGTAAGAAATATCTATTCCCTTTACTTCTATACTCTATACACAACCTCTATGGTTCTGTGGATTCTAGCTTGCTTATCATTGACTTAACAAGTAATATCTACATATAAGGAAAACATGCCATATTTGTATTTATGTGTGTGTGATACATCAAACAGGATGATTTTTTTTGTTTCCATCCACTTACCTGCAAATTTCATTTTTTATGGCTAATTTTCCATTGTGTAAATATACCACATATTCTTTATCCATTCATCTACTGAGGGATATCTAGGTTTTTTTTTATTTTCTAGCTACTGTCAATAGAGCATGTTTGAACATGTTTACACAAGTGTCATTGTGGTAGGATGAAGCTGAAGTATCCTTTGGGTATATGCCCAAGAGTGGTATAGCTAGATGTTGAGGTTGATGGATTTCCATATTCCTGAATAACCTCCATACTGATTTCCATATTGATTGTTCAAGCTTTCACTTTGACCAGCAATGAATGAGTGGTTTCCTTACTCTACATCCTTACCAGTATGAGCTGTCACTTGTTTTTATTGATTTAAGCCATTCTTATAGTCCTTTTCTACCTTGTGCTAGAAGTGCTAGCTAGAGCATAAGGCAAGAGAAGGAAATTACAAGCATACAAACAAGAAAGAGATCATCATACTATTTTCATTTGCAGATGATAATATACTATACAGTAGAAATGCAAAAAAATTACCAGAAAACCTCTAGAAACAACAAACAAATACAGCCATGTGGCAGGATATAGAATCAACGTGCATAAATCAATAGCTTTGCTGTACACCAACTAAATGAGAGAAGGAGTCATGGACACACTACTATTCAGGATAATAGCCTTATATAAAATAAAATATCTAGAAATAAACCTATCCAAGAAATTAAAGGATTTCTACAATGAAAACTTTAATTATTTTCAAAGCAGAGATTGAGAAAGACACCACAAAGAGGAAAAACAACACATGTTCATGGATTGGCAGAATAAATATTGTGAAAATGGCCATTTTACCAAAAGTTACTTAGAGATTCTATGCAATCCCAATGAAAATTCCCATCTCATTATTCACTGAAATAGAAAATAACTATCCTAAATTTCATATGAAACCCCAAAATATCTCAGATTGACAAAACAGTCCTAAGCAAAAAGAACAATTCTGGAGGAATTATCATTCTGGATCTTAAGATATTCTACAGAGACATACAGTAGTAAAAATAATATGGTACTTCACAGAAACAGACATGTAGATCAATGGAACAATACTGAAACACCGAGCATGAGTACATGTGATGTGAGCCATTTCATATTTGACAAAGATGCTAAAAGCATATGTTGAAGAAAAGAAAGCATCTTCGACAAACAGAGGTAGGAAAAGTGGGTATATAACTACAGAACAATGAAATTAGTCCCATCATTACCAAAGTGCAAAAAAAAAAACTAACTGCAAATGAACCAGACTTAAATATGAAACATGAAATACTGAAGCTGCTAGAAGAGGACATAGGCAATGTGTAGGTGTGATATAGGTATAGGAATGCACTTTCTGAGCAAGACCTTATTTGCCTGAGAATTGAGGCCAATGATTAACAAGTGAAGCTTTTTACAAATAAAATCTTCTACACAGCTAAAGAAACAATGAACCTGGTAAAGAGAAAGCCCACAGAGTCAGAGAGAATATGTGCTAGCTGTATATCTGTCAGAAGATTAATATCCTGAATATATAAAGAACTTAAAAACAAATAATTAAAAAACTAAATGACCCATTCATAAAAACAGGCCCATCACTTAAACAGAAAGTTCTCAAATGAAGGAAAAAAGATGGTTAATAAATATCTACAAAACATTTCATCTTTCTTAGCAATTTGGAAATGAAAATCAAATGACACTGAATTTTCATCTTAATTCAGATATAAGTTGGATCAATTAAACAACCAACAATAAAAGTTGGAGGGTATATGAGGAAAAGGGAACCTTCATTCACCACTGGTAAAATTGCAAAGTGATCCAGCCAATCTGGAATCAGTGTGAAATTTGTCTAAAAATCTAAAAATTAATCTATCATACTATCCAGGTATACTACTCCTTGGTATATGCCCAAAGGACTCAACATCCTACTCCACACAAACACGCTCAGTCATTTTAATTGCAGTTCTAATGACCACAATATCTAGGAAATAGAAACAACCTAAATGTCCTTCAACTGACAAATGTATAATGAAAATGTGATACATGTACATTATGGAATACTATTCATCTGAAAAATATTGAAATCATAAACTTTGCAGGTAAATAAATTGAACTAAAAAAAGATCATATTGAGTAAGGGAATGCAGACCCAGAGAGACAAATGCTGTGTGTGTGTGTGTGTATGTGTGTGTGTGTGTGTGTGTGTGTGTGTGTGTGAGAGAGAGAGAGAGAGAGAGAGAGAGAGAGAGATATCTTAGGCTATCTCTAATTTTTCAGTTGTAATTACATATTCTCAAGTAACTGTAGAAGCAAAGAAAGTGAAAAAAGGATCATTGTGAGGTTAGGACATGGGGGAGGTATAAAAAGGAATCATAAGGTACATTTGATTTGATGGGACGAAACAGAAAATGGAGGGGTCGCTCTAACTATGTTCAGAGAGATAAATACAGGAGGCAACAAGATAGTAAAATAATAGTAAACAGG
The DNA here is from genome assembly GCA_902168325.1 of Peromyscus nudipes. NCBI lineage: Eukaryota > Metazoa > Chordata > Mammalia > Rodentia > Cricetidae > Peromyscus > Peromyscus nudipes. The sequence continues at coordinate 54,568 of CABHPH010000270.1, forward strand.
TCTGAAAAGTTATAAGAAATGATATGCCCTCACTCACTACAGACAGCTTGCCTTGCTGTGTGTGCTCCCCTGGTAACTCAGAGAAATGCTTGGACTACCTATAGTCCTTCACCAGATGAGACCAGTATCCAGGGCACTGGCTCTTTATCTCAACCCGACCTATGCCAAAAATGTAAAATGTGGTGCGGCTGCTAAAGCCTTAATGCTTCAAGGTGTAGACCTTTAAGCCCATGCTGAAACTGTTACAGTGGGGCCAAGGGGAAGAACAGTGATTATTGAAGAGAGTTGGGGAAGTCCCAAAGTAAAGATGGAGGGGAGGGGTCATTGTTGCAAAGTCAGTTGATTTAAAGGATAAATACAAAAACATAGGAGCTAAACTTGTTCAAGATGTTGCCAATAACACAAATGAGGGGGCTGGGAATGGCACTACCACTGCTACTGTTCTGGCATGTTCTATTGCCAAGCAGGGTTTTGAGTAGATCAGCAAAGGGGATAATCCAGTAGAAATCCAGAAAGATGAGATGTTGGCTGTTGATGCTGTAGTTGCTGAATTAAAAAAAAAATAATCTAAGCCTGTAACAACTCCTAAAGAAATTGCCCAGGTTGCTACAGATTCTGCAAATGGGGACAAAGACATTGAAACATTATTTCTCATGCACTGAAAAAGATTGGAAGAAATGGTATCATCACAGTCAAGTATGGAAAAAACCCTGCATGATTGATGAGAAATTATTGATGGCAGAAAGTTTGATAGAGGATATATTTCCCCATATTTTACTAGCACATCGAAAACTCAAAATTGTGAATTCCAAGATGTGTATGTTCTGTTGAGTGAAAAGCAAATTTCTAGTGTCCAGTCTACTGTACCTGCTCTTAAAATGCCCATCCTCATCGGAATCCTTTTGGCATAATTGCTGACAGTGTTGAGAGAGAGGCTCTAGGCACACTGCTTTTGAACAGGCTAAAAGTTGGACTTCGGGCAGTAGCAGTCAAAGCTCCAGTGTTCGGAACAATAGAAAAAACCAGCTTTGAGAGATGGCTATTGCTACTGGTAGTGCAGTATTTAAAGAAGAGGGGTTGATTCTAAATCTTGAAGATGTTCAAGGTCATGAGTTAAGAAAAGCTGGAAAGATTATTGTCACCAAAGATGACACCATGCTTGAAAGGGAGAGGTGGCAAAGCTCAAATGAAAAGTGTATTCAAGAAATCACTCAGCAGTTAGACATCACACCAATGAATATGAAAAGGAAAAGATGAATGAATGACTAGTTAATCTTGCAGATGAACTAGCTGTGCTGAAGGTTGAAGGGAAGAGTGATGATGAATTGAATGAGAAGAATGACAGGGTTCAGGATGCTCTCAATACCACAAGAACAACTATTGAAGAACACATTGTTATAGTAGGGGGCTGTGATCTTCTTTGGTATGGATCAATCCTAGCCTTGGACTCATTAAAAACTGTTCATAAAGATCAGAAGATAGTTATAGAAATTATTAAAAGAACACTCACAATTCCTGTAATGACCATTGCTAAGAAAGCAAGTATTGAATGATCTTTGATAGTTAAGAAAAGTTTGCAGAGTTCTTCAGAAGTTGGTTATGATGCTATGCTCAGACATTTTGTGAACATGGTGGGAAAGGAATCATTGATCCAAACAAAGATTGTGGGAACTGCTTACTGGATGCACCTTGGGTGGCCTCCTTGCTAACTACAGCAGTAGCTTTAATGACAGAAATTTCTAAAGAAGAGAAGGACTCTGGAATGGGTTCATTGTGTGGTATAGAAGGAGTTATTGGAGCTGTCATGTTCTAACTCCCAGAATAGTGCTTTGCTTTTATCAGTGAACTGTGACAGGAAGCTCAAGGCAGGTTCCTCACCAAAACTTCAGAGCAGGCAACTCAAAAAAAAAAATGACTGAGGAGAAGGATTGCAGACTGATCACTATAACTACCAGTTACTGGTTTCTTTTGACAATATATAATGGTTTTCTGTTGGCATTGTCCATGCCTACAGATAATTTATTTTGTATTTTTGAATTACAAAAAGATATTTGTACATTCCTGATACTGGGTGCAAGAGTCACATCCCAGTGTCCTGCTTTCAACTCAAATCATTTCTGCTGTTCTTTTATAGTCAGGGTTGTGGCACGTGTATTGCCAGATGAGAAGTTCAGAAGCAGTGTTTCTGTGGAGAGTGGGAATAATTATTTACAAATAGAGAGGTATTAAATTGTATGACAGGCTTTGTGTAATAAAAATTTGTTTAAAGTTCAATAAAGTATACTATTAGCTGTATACCTGAAAACCCTATAATCCATGTAAGTCTGGGTATAAATACACATATATAGTTTAAATGAAATTTTCTCATCTGAGCTGACAATGTTCCTTCCAATAGTCAAAGAGGTTGTAACAAACCCCCAACAAAGGGCACAAGAAGCTCTCTCTTATGGTGTTGGTCAGGCTTGTCCAAGAGACTCACAAAATATTAAAAACTAATGCATTTTCCCTTAGTTTTCCCCCAGTGGTGGTAGTTAATTCATTATTACTGAAGACACCATACCCTTAAGACTTGCAGCCTAAAGGCACTTGTGCTGGAACTGACTTAAAAGCCTCCTCCCTTTGTAATAAAAATTAATAAAAAAGAAGTTATAAATTTGAAAGAGAGCATGAATGTGTGTATGGGAGTCTTTGGAGAGAGGAAAGATAATGAGAATATGATGTAATTATATTATATATAATTTTCCTGCTACAAGTAGATGCCATGCAAGCTCCCAAAAGAGGAGAAGAACAAAAGTACTACACAGCTATGAATCTTATGAGCCACAACAATAACCAACATGGCATGATAACCCTAAGGGTTCAGTAGAGGCACATATACCTTAGCAGTAACCAACAGCTCTTTAATTGGACATAAGACCCACTCAATAAGAGCAAAATCATGCCTTGTATTAGAAACCTAGGAACCTAGCCAACTATTCAGGACTAGTGAATCCATGGGTCTTGGAGAACTTATAACCACCATTTTACCAGAACAACAGAATTCCTGATTACATTTAAATATTGGTCTTTATACCCACAGATAAGTGTAGTCCTCATCCTTTATTGAGTAAATTTTCTCTTTCCAGCAGAGGATTAGCTTTACAGAAAACCACAACAATTTAGTTGCATCTAAATAAAACTGCTGTACCTAAGGCTCAGGCGTCATTGTGGAAAGGGGGCCAAGGAACATTGTAAGAGCCAGGGGAGCAAGGAGTTTGCTAAGATTGTGTCTCCTAGGAGTGTCAAAAGCTATACTCAGAAAGTCCCACCAATATGACTACATAAACACTAGCTAAACCAGGAATGTAGAAATAGACATGCTATTTGGACAGGGGAAAGCCCAAAGAGGCCTCAACCCTACACTAAAATCTATAAGCAACTGAGGAATGGTAAGAGCAGAAGATATGGTATTCCCCAGGGAGAGCACACCAATTGCTTATCCAATACCAGATCATCAGCTCTGAAAACATACATACAAGTAACTTCACACAGACTATGCAGGTTGTATTTATGTAATTAGGAATATATGTGTATACATATACATATATCTCTGTAACAAAAATTAATCAAAATGAGGCTATAATTTTGAAAGAGAGCAAGGAGGTATACATGCGGTGCCTTGGAGAAAGGAGAGTAAATAGGGATATGATGTTACTATATCATAATCTCAAAATTTTATTTTAAAAAAGTAAAAATTATGTGCCTCTCAGAAGGCTCACAGCTTTCTTGAGTTAAGTTGGCATGTGATGATTCTGAATTAGAAGAAAGATATATGTAAACTGATGTAGTGACCTGTGAGTCTACTCTAAGTTATCTGGTAAATATCAAGGTATAAGGAAAGATTGTGATGTTGAACCCTGAATTCATGGATTTAGCATCTGGCTGAGCTGTAGGCAATGGGGCCGGTAACTTGATATGAGGAAACCCTGTCTGACATTTGGCAGGCTTTCTTAATACTTGCTCTGGATCATTATGAGCAGGTGCAAAGCAAACATAACTAACATCATCTTAAATTCCTAACACCAGACCCTCTGAGCTTCCATACTGTTGTGAAGCTCTCAGATGCTCTCACTGTACACCGCCAGTCAGGGTTCCATGGCCTAGCACAGTCAGCTGTCTGAAGCTAAGATTTTGGTACTAACAGGCTGGGTAAGGGAGCAATAACTGGAGATTTTAACCTTTTCCCAATATGGATCTCTTGGTAAATCTTGAGATGGTTAGGGAAATTTTCTGAAAAGAATGTTCATAAATGTCGCCAAGTACATAAAATAAAGTGTATGAAACAGTTTTGCTTTCTAATATACTTGTCCAAATGCTTCTGGAAAATCATTAGCAGAATTTATCAGAATGCTGACAGATTTCCATACATCTTCAATAGTTGTAATGTTATAAGAAAATGCCAGTATTGCCCATGCTACTGACAAAGCCCCAGGTCATGTGAAGGAGGGTGTCACTTGCATTATCTATATGCATAATTGGAAGATTATTAAGTTTTCAGTGATACCAGGGAAACTGCAAAGTGACATTTTTGCATGCATGTTTTCTAATAGTCTGAATCCTACCTGGAGACTTCTAAAAGCCCCGAGGCCTCTGACAGTTGCTTTATAAGGCATTTCACATCCATTATTGCTGGTACTTCTTACTACATGTGGGGTGGGCTTATGAAATAGTCCTTTAACAGACGAAGATGTGAATTTCAGATGTAAAGGTGAATAGCTAAAGTTAATTTCATGGTGTCTTAATTAAGTCTTTTCTTATCCTAGTCTGCATTTCACTGGTCCACAGAACCTGACTCAACTATCACAATTATTCTCCACTTACATTGGTCCATATGATGTACATATACTTCTATCCCTAAAACCCTCAGGTAGTGAAGTAATGAACGCCTATGGTTTTACTTATAAGGCAGTCTGCAGATTTCTGTGAACAAAATGCCATTTGAACTCAAGTAAAAGAAATACTTGAGAGAAGAGGGCTTCCTGGAGAGATCAGGTGAATCTTCTAGGCATGGGATGTACCAGTTACTTAGTACTTAGAGAAGTAACACAGTGCATCTGAAACCAAAGGCAGAGCCCAGTCAGCAGCGCTCAGATCTGCAATAAGTGAACTAGAAATATCACAGTGCTCTTGAAATATTAGTAAGGATGTCTTTTCTCATAATCTCTGAAGATGATATGGTAATTCCAGGTGGTGTATGAAAATTGTTCTAAAGTGCACTTGGGCATTACAGAATGCATGAATGAAGGGAGAGCCCATTTTCAAATTCTCAGTCATTTACCAATTGTGTTACCTTGGCAAACTGTTTAGTTCATACTATTCTATAACTTCCCAGTCAGAAAAAAAAGCAAACGAACATTTGATATGATTTCAGTATGTGGAGTGAAATGTGCACATTTAATTTTTCTATGTCTTTATCTTTAAACTAAAACTAAGTGAATTCCTAATTGAATTGTTATAGACTCACATAGTTACAAGTCCCTGGGGCCGTTTTCAACATACAAAAAGAGCAGTATATGCTTTACCTGTTAGTATAGAATTAAATTGAGGGTGTGGTCTTGAATTTGAGCTAATTCTATGGACCTCAGTTATCTCAACTGCAAAGTAATACTGAAAATTTCTATTTCATTCCGACTCTACATTAAGATAAGCAACACTATCAACTATATTTGAATGTGTGTTCCCACAAAAATCCACATTGTTTGGCATTGTATAGTATCTACAAAATTACTAGGGCATTTACACACACATGTTATTAGTTTTTCTTTTTTTATTGTTTTCTATTATAACTCATTATGACTGATTATTGTGGCCTTGAAATTTATAAAAACATCTGAAGATAGTTGCTCTTGCTTCAAGCAATTACAATGCTTTCAAGGCTTGCTGTTTACTGGAAATACTTACCTGATGGATACCATATTTATGATGGTTTTCTCTCAAAAGTTTTTCCATGTCATCTTAATTTCTTCTGTCTGTGAACTCGAGCATCTGGCAATACCAAACTTATGCTTCAGTAATGACATTCCATGAGTTCCAAACAACTTTGATCATTAAATATAATACATACCCATACCGATATATGCACTTATATGATTCGGTGTTTATATCATATATATATATGTATATATATGTGTGTGTGTGTGTGATATATATGTATATATGTGTATGTGTGTGTGTATATTATATCTGGAACACCACAACAAAATTTTTTGTGGCAACTAACGTTTTAAAGACTTGAGTTTTACTTATTTCACAAATTTGGAGATTGAAAGTGCATTTCTACCGTAAACTAGACAAGGACATGACTGTGCTCCCTGACAACAGGTGCCAGATACAACTGGATGATTATAGTGGTGCATTTGGGGAGTAAGCACTTGTACCACCAAGCAGAAGAAAGTGAACACAGTTTAATGCATGTTCTTATACCAATCCTATACCAAGACCAATCCTATACTAAACTAATACTTTTGAAAGTGCCCCCAATGGTGCACTGCACGTTTACTATCAAATCTTGTTTATATTATGTTCTTTTTGGCTGAAATTTAAAGTTTGATCCTTTTGACCCCAAGCCACTATAGCTATTAGTTTTCATAAAGCAGATGTTAACATTGTGACCTATGTACCAAATAGATACTTCAGTTTGGTTGACTCACATCTGTTTAACAAAAAGCTTTCTCTAAGTTCCATCTTTCTGTGGAGCAAAAATCACCCTCTGGATGCTCTCTACCTGATACCTGATACCCACCTATTCTGTCATATTTATTGATATGATTTATGTACCTCAAAAATGTTGATTCCTCGATTCCTCCAACACTCTAGGCCTAGTAATACTTCCCAAATGTCTTCTTTAATGGGTAGATGCCATCTTTCCTTCCCTCATGCTACCCTATCTCTTTCCTCTGTATCCATAAAGTACTACTTTGCTGTTTGGATTTCTTTTTAGGTTTTTTTTTTTGAGTTGCTTCAGGATCAAGACTACCTGCTAAACTCTGATCACCACAGAATGCTTCATCTATTAATCTCAGTGGCCCTGAAATTCCTTTGAAGTAGCTATGACTTACTCATCTATTCAATTCTAGGTCTCTACAATGCTGACTCACAGTAGATACTAAGTATATGACTTTTGAAAATAACTGGCTGAATGGACTGTGTGTTAGTAACCTTTGTGTGCCTTTCAGTAACTGATGGGACTTTGAAATGCCACTGTGGTGAAGAATAATTGATATTTTCAGATAAGTTGCTACATAGTGACACACAGGGCAGTTCAGCTGTTTGCTAGCTCACTCTTAGAAAAATGGGACGGTTAGTTCTTCCTGGATGTGAGGAGGTGTTTATTTGTTTGTCATTTTGTTTTGTGTTTCTTTTGTAAACACACAGATTGTCTCTTTTAATATAAACAGTAAGTTGAACCTTGTTAAATTGTGTCCTGGGAGCAATATCAAAGGGTCATCAATTACCACCACTAGGAAAATGTGTGTCTCTTTGATGCCTCCAGCAGGGAATCGATCTCCTTGTTTCTCAGCAGGGTTTTATTTGCACTTGAACGCTGCTTCTTCATGCTTCGTAAAGTCCTAGGGTTCTGTTTATTCACAATCCACACAAACATACTTTAAAGTCTCAAAAAGGGGAATCAGAAAGTGAGAACATTCTGGACACATTTGCCAGCGATAGAAGGACACAGGTTGGAAGATCTGCAAGATTCCTCCTCGGTACTTCTTCTTCTTCTATGTTATAAATTTGTTATCTCCTCTGTCCTTATAATCTTTCCATATATGTTATTATAATATATAATATATATAATATTAGTTCACACATGGGGGAATTTTGCTGTCTCCTTCTTCTTCTTCTTCTTCTTCTTCTTCTTCTTCTTCTTCTTCTTCTTCTTCTTCTTCTTCTTCTTCTTTGGTTTTACAAGACAGGGTTTCTTTACAAGACAGGGTTTCTCTATGTAGTTTTGGTGCCTTTCCTGGATCTCACTCTGTAGACCAGGCTGGCCTTGAACTCACAGAGATCTCCCTGGCTCTGTCTCTCAAGTGCTGGGATTAAAGGCATGTGCCACCACCACCCAGCCTGCTCTCTTCTTTTTAGAAAGCATGACTCAAATGTCCTCAAATGTGTTCCTGTACTGTTCACTTTACAGTCTTCTAGCTGTAAGTAATGGTTTGACATTTTTCCCTAAAGGGCTTGTGATATTAATCCCATCTGCTACTTATATCGTGTTCAAAAGTCACACAAGATATATATGGTTCAGATTACTACTTACTGCAGATCAGAAATAAATACAAGGAGATGTGGAGGGTTTTTTTGCATAAACTTTTCCTATGGAACGCTAGTGTTTTCAAAACAGGATACACTTTTCATAGACATATATTGACATTAATTTTTAAACTCATTAGTATCATCTGTGAGAACAGAGATGGAAATAAGTGTGAGATAGTTATGACAAATAATTATTAGTACATAATAATTAATTGTATGTGGAGTATGAAAACACAGGCGTTGTCAATCAAACAGTCAACTCTGAAAACATACAAACAAGTAGCAGTATCCAGGCTGTGTCGTTTATATTTACATTTATGCATAAAATAACCATCAATGAAGAAAGAGGCCATGAATTTGAAAGAGAGTAAGGGAAGGTATATAGAAGGGTTTGTAGGGAGAAAGGAGAAGGTAGAGGTATTGTAATTACATTATAATTTCAAAAATAAAAAGAAAACAAAATCACTTTCAGATTTTCTGCCAGGCGTTTGATGGAGGCACCATCTATTGAATTGTGGGAAAAAAATGGTAATGGGAGGTAATGAGGAAAATCTTGAACAATGGCATAGAAGTAGAATATCCAGTTGGGAGTACACAACATTACAAATAATCTTATCCATGTAGTATGAATTCATTCATGATGGTAGCAATTGACTGAAGTTGTTGCCATTGATAAAAATCCTGTAATAAATATGGATGGTGAGATAAAAGAAGACTTGGTATAAATTCTAAGAAAAAATAATTAGGGTTTCTAAGCAAAGGAAGATTATCTCAAAAAGCAATCAATTAGTTAGTTTCTATTCTGCTAACATCATTTCTTAGAATGAAGAGCCCCACCCAAGATAAGACATTTAGATCCATCAATATTCATCTGATATGCTCTGGGTTTCACATTATCTTTTCAAGTTTTTCTGCTTGCCAAAGTCATCTCCATTCAAAAAGAGTCTCCTCAAGTTGTAAAATCGATACTACTTCCTAAAGTCATTATAGATGACTGCATCTCTGATTAGGTTGCCCTGAACATTCTGGAACTGGAGTATGTAGTTTTGTACCTAGAGCTTCTCTTTCTTACCTGATTTTGTCTTTGGGATTAACAATATTTTATAACATTTTATGCGATACTATGACTCAAGTATCCCCTTGTTTTATGCACAAGACAGTTCAGAAGTAGAGATAAAGCAAGGGGGGCAATTATCTGTTGATTAATCTATTTATTCACCAACATGGATATGCAGATGTACACACACACACACACACACACACACACACACACACACACAGGATGAAGAGAGGGAAGGAGGGAGACAGAGAGAGAAAGAGACTGGGCTGCACAAATTAGCAAAGAAAATACCATTCCAACTTTGTTTGTTATTTCATAAGGACTAAATTAAGCAATCATAAAACCAATTTATCTTCTCTGCACCCCTATGATGCAAATGTCAGGCTAATAATTTATTGATTAGTGGATTAAAGGTGTTCAAATGTTTGTGTGATGATACCAATTTCTTTAGCATCTAAAATATGTCAGAGATGTTAAAAAATTACTCAGCTCTTTCGGCATTAGGGGTTGCTTTGTGGGTGGCAATGAAATGTTCAGTTTCTAATGAGATTGCCTGCCTGTAATCATTCAGTAGGACAAGCCCAAGACTTAGGTCTGTCACTGTATCTCTTGGTGTGGAAAGAATGCATTTCAGTGATCCAGACTCCAAGTTTAGTTTTTTTAGCTTAATAACATGTAAAGACTACACATTCAGAACACTTTACATATCTCATGTCATCAGTGTTTATTTATTATCTATCCATCTTTCTATCTCTATCTATCTTCTATCTATCATCTATCTATCTATCTATCTATCTATCATCTATCTATCTACCTACCTGTCTGTCTATCTATCTATCTATCTATCTATCTATCTATCTATCTATCATCTACCTGTCTATCTATCTATCTATCTATCTATCTATCTATCTATCTATCTATCTATCTATCTATTGTCTTTCTCTGTAGCCCAGGCTGGCCTCAGACTCACAGAAATCCTCAGCCTCTGAAGTGTTGGGATTACAGCTATGAGTCAATAGTACAGAGCTTGAAGGAGTTGTGCTTTCCATATCACCCTGTATACCACACGGTTAGAGCAAAATGCCAGGGGTGGTTCTTGGCAGTCCTTCCTTAGTTGCCTTTACTGGGCTTTATTTTCCAACTAGGTTACAATTCCTGGTGGAAATACCAGGCAGTCAAAGAACCGGCACCTTTAGATTGACTTCAAATCTTGAAAATAAAATAGTCTCTTAGTGGCTCTTGTAATTTTAAAAGAACTTTGTCACCAAGTAACAAAACAATACCACCTTTGATAAAAAGTATTATTCTCCTTATCCTTTCCTGTATTTGTATGCATCAGAGGGACAAACACTTTTGTAAACTCTGATTGTAAACTCACTTTTGTAAACTCACTTTGTAATCCATCTCTGATTGTATCTCCTGGCCATTTTCTTCAAGTTGACCTATAGATATGTTAAAATGAAAGGCCTTCTTAATGCTTGGTCATAGGCTTTGCTGGCCCATACCTGGACTTTTGTGTCTGCCTCCTTAGTAAGCAATCCTTGGAATTACTCAATACTCAAGTCAGAAACATTGGTGTTCTCTTAACCTTTTCTGTTACATTTATCATTTTTTCTAGTTCGCACATTATTGGATCTTTTGTCTCATACACATCACTTAAATTCATTCTACAACCTTGGTAAGAATACCCAGCACTCTAAATCAGTCTTGGCATCTCTTCATTAGAACACTGCAGGAGCTGCTGAGCTCATCTCTTGTGGCTACCAGGTATAAGGAGAGCTTTCCATTATTCTTGTAGGCCCATAGTTAAAGTCAGGAGTCATTCTAAATTTCATAATCAAAGACCACTTGTAATTGAATGCATTCACAAGTTCTGACATTGTTAAAAATGCAGAAACATAACAATTCTACTCCACGACATTGCTATTTTCTCTTTCTCAGCTGATAAAAAGTGAAGTTTGAAATGAGTTGGAATGAAGGAAGCACTGTGATGTTTTACAAAATGTGGAGATATTCACAAGAGGCTATCTCTTCCTTAAATCCAAAAAAGAGGGCCCAAGAAAACTCAATCATGGGACTGACTCCAGGGTGATTACCTGCTTAGTATATGGTTTTACATAGCTGACATGGGCACGTGTGGATGGATGCAGAGCATAGGATTGGAATGATGCTATAAGCAAAAGAGTAAAAAGCACAAGGTGAACTCCAATTATTAGGTTTCTCAGGGACAAATCAGAGTTATAATAATTATTTTTCACATTACTGTGACAAAATGTCTGACCAGCAAGTTTGTGAGGGTTTGTTTACTTGGACCGATGATTTGAAGACGTGGCAGGGAATTTGTGGTGGTGGAAAGCCTCGAGGGAGTTGTAATAATTACATGAAGCTATTTGCTCACATTTTCATGGATGGGAAGCAGAGAGGGAGATTGGCTGAAATGGATGCCAGACTATAGCCCTCAAGAAAGACCTGCCTCCAGTGGATCCTTCCTTCCCCCAGCTGGATCTTACCTCCTAAGTGAGGAGTGTCCAGCTTTTTACCTTTTCTGTGCAACATTGGACAGATAACTTATGCCAGACTTTCCACGTACCAACAGTAAGGAAAGCTGACAAGCTAAAATCTGCATAGTCTTGGTGATTATGGTCATCACAACGAAGCAAAGCAGTCCTCATAAAATAATCTTTACTATGCAGGGCCTCATGTAGAGACAATTCCACCTCAGTTTCTGTTCAGGAAGGCACAGCCCTCCCATGGACATCATCAATACCATGTGTGATATCAAGTTGCAGTAAGACTAGTCACCTCCCCTTGTATTAAGGCTGGGCAAGGTGACACAGTATGAGGAGTAAGGGTCCCAAAAGCCAGCAAAATAGCCAGAGCCAGCCCCTGCTCCCACTGTTAGGAGTCCCAGAAAAAGACCAAGCTACACAACTGTAGCATATATGCAGAGTGCCTAGGTCAGTCCCATGCAGGCTCCCTTTTACACCTGTCAGAACAGCTAAGCTCAAAACCACAAGTCACAGCTCATGATGGAAATGATGCAGAGTAAAGGAAACACTCCTCCATTGCTGGTGGGAGTACAAACTTGTACAGCCACTTTGGAAATCAATAAGGAGGTTTCTCAGAAAACTGGGAATCAATCTACCTCAAGGTCCAGCTGTAACCACTCTTGGGCATATACCCAAAGGATGCTCAATCATACCACAAGGACACTTGCTCAACAGTATTCATAGCAGATTTATTTGTAATAGTCAGAATCTGGAAACAACATAGTTGTCTCTCAACTGAGGAATGGATAAAGAAAATTTGGTACATTTAAACAATGGAGTGTTACTCAGATGTTAAAAACAATGACATCATGAAATCTGAAGACAAATGGATGGAAATAAAAACAAAACAAAACAAAAAAACAAAAAACCAACCAAACAAAAAAAAAACAAAAACAAAACAAAACAACAACAACAACAAAACCATCCTGAGGGAGGTAACCCAGCCCAAGAAAGACAAACATGGTATGCATAAGTGGTTATTAGCTATAAAATAAAGGATAACTATGGAACAATTGAAAGGATAACGGCCCTGGTGGCTGGTGCTGGTTACCACATGGAAGGGTCACAATCATGACAGAACCCAGTGGTAACTTTTAGAGCTTTATTAAGAGGGAAAGGGGGAGAGTGAGACAGAGAGACAGAGAGACAGAGAGACAGAGAGACAGAGAGACAGAGACAGAGACACAGAGACACAGAGAGAGCCAGGCCTGGAGGAGAGGAAACACAGATAGAGAGGCCGCACAGAGAGAGATGGAGGGGGGCGCCTTATAAAAGCCAGGACACACCTGTGCACACAGGCCCATGAGCAGAGATCATGCCATGACCTCGTAACCATGGGGCATGGATCATGCAGGACATATGACCCGGAAATGACTAGACGGAGATGACTAAGTGTCCTGCTTGGCATGCAGGACCATGGGGCGTGGTTGGAATTCCTATCAACAATGCACAGCCCCAGAGAGGCTAGGTAACTAGGAGGGCTCAAGAGGGGATGCCCAAGTCTCCCTGAGAAGGAGAAATAGAAAAGATTTTGTGAGTGGAATGCAGGTGGTTGGGAATGGGAACATGAGTGATCAGGGTGGGAGAAGTGGAGGGGGTGAGAACTGTTTTCAGATTATTATATCTTATAAAAAATCAGGACTAAACAGTTTTCACTGTTCATGGTTCTGTCATAAGTCAATGCATTGAAATGCATAAAAATTAGTTTTTTTCTTTTAATTTGAGCTTGCCATAATTTCAGTTTCATTTAGGCAGCTGAAGCATTGTCTTCATAAATTGGATTTCACCTTGAAGATAACCTGTTTTAACTCCTGTAAAGAAATGGTAAAATCAGGCTGGAGAGATGGCTCAGAGGTTAGGAGCACTGGCTGCTTTTCCAGAGGTTCTGAGTTCAATTCCTAGCAACCACATGGTGGCGCACAACCATCTGTAATGCGATCTGGTGCCCTCTTCTGGTGTGCAGACAAGCATGCAGGCAAAGCACTGTACATGATAAATAAATCTTAAAAAAAAAATGGTAAAGTCTACTGAAACTGCAAAATCTATAGCCAGTTTTTTACATCAAGTTCAGGTACAAGTTTTGTTTTAGATAATACAAAATAAAATGTGGTAACATTAAAATAGTCCAAGAATTTTGCCTCAACTTAGCTGTCTTACCTCTGAAAACTACATGTCAACTCTAAACTCAGCATCAACACTTTTAAGGAATTCCTGAAAGCAGTGATAATTTAATCTGAGGCTCTTATGAAATTCAGTCATGATCATTTCCATGGAGTTATCCATTTTTAATAGTTTTGCATATACATGTACTTGATGTGCTAGACAATGATACTAAATCAAATATTAAAAATTAAATATAAATATTAAATTACTACTAAATAAATTTTAGGTAGTAAATGTAGTTTTAGTAATAATTGTTTCAATTTAAAATAATATAATTAGTTCATTTCTTGCCTTACCTTTTCCCCTTCCAGCCCCTCCATGGATGTTCCCTTGCTCTCTCTCTCTCAAATTTATGACCAGTTTGTCTTTCATTGTTCTTACACATACAAAGATACATATATATATATATATATATACATATTTCAAAATATATGAATACATGTATCATTTTCTTTCATTTTACAAGTCCTCTTTTATTTGCTCATCACTGGCCACCACTTTTGACTATACCAGATACGTTGACATTAGACAAAGAAAATCATCTTAATGTATTTTTTGTTGCTTTTTATAAACTTGTTTATATAGTTGCATCCTGTATATGTGAATGTGTATGTAAGTCTGTGCACATTCATACCTATGCTTGCTCACTGTATGCTTTAGCATTTGTGAAAGCCATGATCCACATCTGAGGATCATAAGACAACTTCACTTCTCAGTCATTGACCTTTACCTTATGTGAGACAGGATCATTGGTTGAAAATGTTGTTTTCCACTATATACAACAGGCTAACTTTCCAACATAAATACAGAAATATCACATACATACCTAAATAAGTAAAATGCAATAATAAAATTTTAAATGTTATCATTAGCAGATAATTGGAGGCATATGCAGATGTAAGACCATGAGTGTTCAAAGAAACGTTACAAAAAAAATGTTGAATACTCCTCTGAAGAAAAATAGAGTTTTTATTCAAAACAAGATCCTTAGGTGGAATAAGGTGCAACAGCTAAAATGATATTTTAATGGAGTATTTAATGTAAAAGAAACAACTATGAACCTTAAGAGAAAAGAATAGTGTGTAATAGAAACAGTGTAAAGGTGTCTGTGAGGAGTAAAACCAAGGGGCTTTTGACAACCATCTGTTGCCAAATGGGTTATGCACCTGTTTCAGACACATCAGTCGGTATATTATTATGAGGAACGGTTGGTGGCCTTTGCTCAGTTTTCGCAGAAGTGCACAGTGTTCTCATGTAGATATGTCAGCTATTAGTTAGCTGACTAACTGTAAAATCTGCAAAAGAACCCCACTCGGGGAAATTTGTCAAGAAAAATTGCTTTCCTGGGTATCCAAATCCTCTGAAGAATAAGAAGCTCATACGACCTTTAGAGATTATTATTATTATTATCAGCTATTTGAGAATTTCATACAATATATATTATTTATTCAATT
This sequence comes from Peromyscus nudipes, assembly GCA_902168325.1. Classification (NCBI taxonomy): domain Eukaryota; kingdom Metazoa; phylum Chordata; class Mammalia; order Rodentia; family Cricetidae; genus Peromyscus; species Peromyscus nudipes. Next base: position 70,089 of record CABHPH010000270.1, read on the forward strand.
AAAAAAGTAATTTTAGCCAGGCGTTGGTGGCGCACGCCTTTAATCCCAGCACTCGGGAGGCAGAGGCAGGCGGATCTCTGTGAGTTCAAGGCCAGCCTGGGCTACCAAGTGAGCTCCAGGAAAGGCGCAAAGCTTCACAGAGAAACCTTGTCTTGAAAAACCAAAAAAAAGGATTTTTAATTGTTTTGAGAATTCCATATGTATTTACCTCATTTCCCCCCTCTCTCTTCCAATCAACTCTTCCAATGTCTGTCTACTCATCAAATTCATGGCTTCTTATTCTTTAAGTGTGTGTATGTATTTGTGTGTGTGTGTGTGTGTGTACATATTATTTATTTATTTGTATATACTACCTGCTGAGTTTATTTGGTTTTTTTCTCAACTGACTGCTTGAGATTGAATAACCTATTGGGGAATTCATCACTAGAAAAGATTGATTCTTCATCTCTCAGCAGCCATTAATTCCTTATGGCTCTTCATCTGGGCCGTGGGACCTTGTGATATTTCCCCTACCCACATTGACATGTCAGTTGGTATTGTCATTTTTCAATTCCTATTTATGCAACCATATTTAGATTTCATGGGTACATCCTTCCTGTCCTATATGTAAGACACTATATTTCAGCAAAAGTCCTAGTCCTCTGGATTTTATGGTCTTCAGGAATGGCTCCTGAGCCTTTGTTAGGTATAATACTATGCATATCGATTGGGCCTGGGTACCCTATGATCAATTGTTCACATCTTGACCACTTACAGATTTTTGTAAAGATCTCCCATGCTTCAAAAACAATATTCTTTGAGAGGTGAGAGCTATACCTATCTGTGGATATAAATATCAGTATTTAGAATGTAGTTAGAAATTGTATTGACTTAGGGAAGTGCCAGTTGTAGGTCCTCCTCTAGGGTCCATGGCATCACCTACCATGAATAGTGCTGGTTTACAGTACTAGACATGAAGGGCCTTTTATTAAGCCTGATTTAAATTCAATCAGTTACCTGACAGTTACCTCTTGGATGTAAGTTTCACTACTGGACCTTTAGGTTTATCTTGCCAGTCTGGTCATCGCTGTGGTTCTATAGGCTTACAGCTGGGTGGGGCCGTTGATTGCTTTTCTCTTTTGACAGTTTCATAGCTTGTTCTGGTAAAATGAGAGCTAGCCCTCCGGAGAAAGGATTATGGGTCAGTTCCTGCTTTATTTCCCAAAGTCCTCAGACTAAACTCTATGATATCTTCAGCAAACTATGGCAAGTAAGCAGGGGCAATCGCAACGGTCAATATTGTTTGGAAGTCTCTTGGACTCTACTAATCAGGAACTCAAATGAGGGTTTCACATGCACTGCACTGAGGATTTTCTTAGGTAGCCTATGGCTTTTAGGAGGATGGTTCTTAACTCATTTAAACTATATGCACATACCTATATTTACACATAAGTAATTTTAAGTAATTATGAAATAACATGATTTCCTATGGTTCCTTCAAACATCCTTAGTGTTCTTTATCCCTCCTCCCTCTGCACTCTCTTCCCTCCCCATTCCACAGGCAAGCATCTCCTTCCACCTATTTTTGTCCCATTTCCTGCACCATAGCAGCTGTGTTCTATTCTGCCCCCCTTTAGAGTGTCTCCCTCCCCCTTTAGAGTGTCTCCCTCCCCCTTTAGAGTGTCTCCTTCCCTCTTTAGAGTGTCTCCTTCCCTCTTTAGAGTGTCTCCTTCCCTCTTTAGAGTGGCTCCTCCCCTCTTTAGAGTGGCTCCTCCCCTCTTTCTTTAGAGTGGCTCTTTCCCTCCTTGGCACCATTGTCACCATTCCTCCCCAGGTATCTGTTGTTACTCCAGGTTATATACTCACATCTAAGGATTTGTAGCTATGCTCCACAAATGAGAGAGAACAGTGAAGACTTTGGCCTTCTGGGTCTGGATCTCCTCAGTCTAATGACATACAATCTTATTTCCCACCCTCAGTGTCAGCTCTTCCCAGATCCATCCACTTCCCTACCTATCTAATTGTGGGACCTCTTTGTGTGTGTGTGTGTGTGTGTGTGTGTGTGTGTGTGTGTGTGTGTGTGTGTAACCAAAAAGTCCAATATATTCTTGGTTGTATGACCACACACTTCAGGTGTGTTTGTCTTATCAGGGACAACACTCTTAGAGAAAACCAACTCTCCGTCTCTGAGAAGCTATCATTTGCCAAAAGATTTTCTGCTAGACATGGGAACTTGTATTCCCATCCTCTGCCCATATTGGGATTTGGTCTGCTTTGAGCCTGCAATGCTTGTGGCAGCTGTCCTCTCCTCTGTAAGGTTTACCTATGCAGCTGTCCTGCTGTGTCAGGAAGGAACTGTTTTCTTGTAATCATCTTCCACATCTGGCCCTTACATCTCTCTGCCCCTTCTGCAATGATACCTGTTGGAAACACTAAAAAGAAGAAATATAAATTAACCTATACCCCACCACTCTCCTTATTCCATCAGTTCCTTCTTTCATCTTAGATACTGCCTCAGTCCACGACTACACTAAGCATACTAACTAGATTTGTTTTAACACAGTTGGAAAATTACATACTGTTTCAAGCCTTGGTTTCATGGCTCAATATATTGTGGACAGCCCTCCATAAATAAACAAATGAAAAGTGTTGCTGGGTGTTGGTGGCGCATGCCTTTAATCCCAGCACTCGGGAGGCAGAGGCAGGCTGATCTCTGTGAGTTCGAGGCCAGCCTGGGCTACCAAGTGAGCTCCAGGAAAGGCGCAAAGCTACACAGAGAAACCCTGTCTTGAAAAACCAAAAAAAAAAGAAAAGAAAAGTGTTGAAACGCTGGTAAAGTGTGTAATTTTATATGTTTGACAAAAGTTATCTAGCTATGTAGCTTATATTTTTAACTTAAAGTGGAAGTTATACATGGGAAAAATCTTCAAATCAATGCAAGTACATATAATGTAAAATATTCTATCAATTTCCTGTATTCAGGTTTGACTTAATAATCTATATAATATAGTTTTGATGATTTGATTTAAAGTTAATATTGAATCTTTCCACTTTTTTTTACTTCCAACACAGTTAAAATGTCATGATAATATTTATCTTCAATTTTTATTTATTTTGTTTTCTTTGCGTAGATATTAGTTAATTGTGAAATATCTACAATATTTTCATTATTTATATCTTTCATTTTCAAACTTACTAGAACTTCATTGCTCTTCGGTTTTGTGGTCTTTGTGGGATTTTTTTGTTTCTTTTTGTGTGTGTGTGTGCATGTGTGTGTGTGTGTGTGTGTGTGTGTGTGTGTGTGTGTGTATTTGGTATGATGCCACTGCAGATAGACAAAGTATATTTTAATTGTCACATGAATCCAGAAGTCCCATCAATCACTTTAACAAATGTCACAGGAGTCTCTCTCTCTTTCTCTTTTTCTCCTCTCACTCTCATAGACTACATTAATTGTAAGTTTTATATCCAATTCTTCCTAACTAGGTTCTTGGTTATTTGAGGTAATAGAAAGTAAAGAGCATGAGGCTCAAAATGACATTACCTGTTAAATGTATTTTAGAAGGAAAAAACAGTTGTGTGTAGGAAGATTGTTTCTACAGGTTTTACAACAGGAATTGCTTTTGACTTGAGTATAGTTGTTCTCTTGTCTCCTTGAAATGGCATGTAATTCGTACTTTGGGGGAAAGAAAAAAGATTGTAGCTATTTTTTCTTCCTCTTTTATGCTATAGAAAAACCTCTGTGTTTGCATGTACTCACAAAAACGATATTTAGCTTATGTGCTATAAATGGACTGTGGCCCACAAGCATCCCCAAGTAGTGTTCATCATTTGGCTGGTGTGCGTGAATATGCAAGGCATGACCAGGAAAAGCACAAACTTTGAGCTTGGTGGCAGGGGCTTCTCATAATTTAAAATGGGATGGAGATAAGCAAACCCATTTCTGCAGGACCTTTATAGCTTGCGAGTGAATTATTCCTGTCCATAAAACAGAGAACCTGCTGTGTGGTATTTGTAAACAGCAATTTCGTTCGTAAAAACAACATAAACCTTTTATGTGCCTGATGCCCATTTCCTAACTGTTTTTCGCTGAATGTGTCTCACATACAAATGAACGCTAGGGCAGAAAATAGATGCACTATGCAAATAGCGTCTCCCACTAGTTGCTGTGATTAATCAAATAGGGCCATCTATCTAATAAAATTACATCTCATGCAAATTTACGCTGCCTGTGCCGCAGCTGTCTATGGCTGCTGCTCTTGCTGTTGCTGCTGCTGCACAGCATGTCTCAGCCTCTTGTTTAAGGAATGCCTGTGTGCTTGGTATAATACATACAGTTAGCCTAAGGACTCCCAAACACTTCCTTAACTGTTAATGGTTCCTGCAGGAGTTTATCTAGAGAGGAGGCACCATCTCTTCTGTTCTGGGGATTTGATGGCAGCTCTGTCCCATGTGGTGAAATTAAAGGGGGGGAAGAGGGGTTCTCTGAGCCTCATTTTTTACCAACATTACATTGCAATCACTATAATGAGAATTAGTGAGCCAGTGAGGTAGCTGCCTAACTGTGCACATCTGGCCTGTTCATCTGTTTTTGGAGATTAGACTTCATATGGGGCCTCCACACAGAGTTCTGTATCAAGTCTTGGTAGCTGAGATTTGTTTTCCTTTTAGGTGGTATCTGGATGAACCATCAACAATGCCATTTGTCCAAGGCTTTCTTGTGAATGTATGCACTAGCAGAAATAGAAGGAACTTTGGATTGCACCTTTGCCAAGTTCTAAAAGTATACATTTCTTAATCATTGTCAGCCCACACTTCGCAAAATTCTCTAACACACCCAGCTTCTTACTGTACTTGAGACCTCCCCTGCACTTTTATCTTTCACCAGTCAGGGAGCCTTTCCATATCATGAAAACTCAGATCAATTATACTTATTTCATGACACTTTATATTTATCACCTTAAATACTGTATTCTTTATTGTCCTATATTATGTTATCTATGTCCTTTACACTTTTGGTCTTATTGGTATAATGGACAATTTAAAATCTGGACTTACACACAAATCATGATTTTATACCTCATGCCTTGAAAGATTTCCAGAACATTTTGGCTGTCAGTGTAAGACTGTTAAATCAATGTGTAATAAACGTGGATATTTATCAAACCACTCAAGTTGCAAAAATTAGTAAGTTAATCTTTCTTAGATTCTTGATCCATTTAGGTATGTATTTCTATATTCTAGGATAGCCTCCAAATTCTCCTTAAATATTAGTGGAAAATCAAAATTCCACCCCAAACTTCATATAAAAGTTCTGTAGTCTTACAGTTTCATTTATATATGAAAAAAGCATTGAATGTTTATAAATTTGTGACTGTCACAAATTGGGCTCTTGCATTCACTGGACTTGTGAAACTTTGTTGTTTCACTCTCACAAGCTAGATATGTTGCTCTCTTCTGTGTCTGAGTATAGAAAAATCTTAAACAGATTCAGTTGGCCTCATACTTTTAACTCCCTGTGGTGCTATGGACAAATGATGCTAAAGCATCTGTGTAAGAATGAATACCTTGTGCTCCAAGATCATGGTGTAGCAAGGATTCCCCAATCAACATGATGGATATCCCTGCCATCAAATTGTCATCTTCCATATGAACCCCAGCTAATACTAGAACATGTGGGATTATAGAATATTGTCTTAAATATGTCTACCAAGCAGAAAGGTACCAGTATACATTCCATTACTCTTTTGATAAAATAACTAGTTAGAACAAAAACACAAATTTAGAAGAAATAACTTGGGTTGGATAAAGCACAGGGACAAATAGCCAAATGAATGGAAACACATGAGCTATGAACCAATGGCTGAGGGGCCCCCAACTGGATCAGGCCCTCTGAATGGGTGAGACAATTGATTGCCTTGAACTGTTTGGGAGGCATCCAGGCAGTGGGACTGGGTCCTGTGCTCATTGCATGAGTTGACTGTTTGAAACCTGGGGCTTATGCAGGATCGCTTGCCTCGGCCAGGGAGGAAGGGACTGGCCCTGCCTGGACCGAGTCTACGAGGTTGATCTCAGTCCTAGGGCGAGGCTTTGCCCTGGAGGGTGTGGGAATGCGGGGAAGAGGAGGGGGCCGGGAGGGGGGAGAACAAGGGAATCCGTGGCTGATATGTGGAACTGAATGGTATTGTAAAATAAATAATAATAATAATAATAAAATCAAATAAATCTTAAAAAAAAGAATATGACCATTCAAGTTTCAAGAAAAAAAATAAACTTGCTGTGAAAAAGCAAATTTATTAGTCATTGGAATATAACGGCTCTTATCACAGTTGCAGGGGTGACCAAATACGGTACACACGCCTTGTCTTCCCATGCCCAAAGCACCCAGCGTTGCGCACAGCATTCTCATTGTGCACAATATGTGTGCAAGCATGGTGCACCCCTGGTCATACTGTGTCTGTGTACATTGCACCAGATGTTTAGCATGCTGCTCAAACTCCCAAAAGTTTGAAGTTTTCCCTGAGAATCCATTTTAATCATGTACTACCTACATTTTTCTAAGGCACTAAAATCCCCTTTGAGGGTACTGATATTTCCAGTGCATTAGTGACAGCCTGGAAGATCATTATCCACAAGAACTGTGGTCATAGTGGCAGCAGATCTCAGACAAGTTGAGCTTCAGTTTCATACAGATCTGAGTTTTCCCTCAACTCCATTACTTAGTGAACTTTTAATATTAAACAAACCAACATAATCCCTAAAAATCGTTTTCTTTACTGTTGAGTATAATTATAGTTAATTCATAGAGTTTTAATGATAATGACATAAGAATTTTACATTGTTTTATTTTTGAGAATTTCTTCCACATTTACAAAAAATATAATCACATCTCACCTCTATCTTGCGGTGATATTGTGTCCCCCGATATATTGTGCACCCTAATAAACTTATCTGGGATCAGAGAACGTAACAGCCACTAGATAGACCTAGAGGCCAGAAAATGGTGGCACACATCCCTGTAATCCTATCACTCGGGAGGCAGAGATCCGTCTGGATCTCCGTGAGTTCAAAGCCACACTGGAAACAGCCAGGCATGGTGACACACGCCTTTAATCCCAGGAAGTGAGGGCAGGAAGCAGAAAGGTAGATAAGGCGTGAGGACCAGGAACTAGAGCCTGGTTAAGCTTTGAACTTTTAGCAGCAGTTCAGCTGAGACCCTTTCAGGTGAGGAGAGGACTCAAAGGCTTCCAGCTGGAGAATTTGTGGAAACAAGATCAGCTGAGAAGTTGGCAAGGTGAGGTTAGCTGTGGCTTGTTCTGCTTCTCTGACCTGTCAGCATTCACCCCAATATCTGGCTCCCATGCTTTTTTCTTTAATAAGACCTTATAAAATTCATGCTACAATAGCTCTCCTTCCACCTCCCCTATATTTATGGCAAACAGCCCCATTCCCAATTTCATGTCTTCCTTTTTTTTCTAGATAGTCTACTGAATCTAGTGAGTGCTCAAATATGTTCATAAATGTGGGCCATCCACTGGAGTGTGGGATGCCTACCAGTATGCACAATGAGAGAGAGAGAGAGAGAGAGAGAGAGAGAGAGAGAGAGAGAGAGAGAGAGAGAAAGAGAGAGACTCCCCCTTTCCCAGTAATGATGATATCAATTACTTAAGGGTGCTTGCTGTCTGACACTCATCTATCTTATCTATGTCCGAATTTTGTCTGGGTTGGTCTTGAGCTGGTTATGAGAGCTTCTGTGAGTTCATGGCCACATTACCTATGTTATTTTAGAAGACAACATTTCACAACTATCCAAATCTTCCAGCTTTTACAATCCTTTATCACTTTTCTGTTGCTATATATGTTTCCTTAAAAGATGACAGTTACCTCCAAGTATTATTCTGGCAGCTATTTCGTTTCATCCACTGGAAATGAGTCAATCATAAGACAATCTTCTAATGTAGCTCTAAATGTGTCACAAACTGTGCAGAAGACATGGTTTATGTAATGAACAGATTTTGAAGGTAGCTGTATGTATAGATCTTTGCATTCTTCATATATAATATATATGAGATTATACACACACATATATATATATATATATACATATGTATACAAACAGAAAATGCCCAGGTAGTACAAAGTGACATATACATTTACAGGGCTATCTTTATATTAAAATCATTAACTTAATTTTACTAACAACAATATTAAGTATAATACAATATTCAGAGAACTGAAAATGCTGAGTGTAACTCCTTTCTGTATTTTTACTACACTATTTTTTTTCTAATCTTCATTCATCTGTCAATGGATTTCTAGGTTGATGTCATTTCCTAGCTATTGTGAATGGCTGAATGGATGAACATTGATGTGAGAGTTTCTCTTCAGTGGAATGTAAAAATCAATTGAGCATATGCCCAAGAGGGGTTAAGATGTATCTTATAGCATTTTGGCATTTCTGTTTCTATCTATCTATCTATCTATCTATCTATCTATCTATCTATCTATCTATCTATCTATCTATCTGTCTATCTGGAGAACTCTCTGGGATGATTATCAAAATGGTTTTACTAGTTAATACTCCCAGAAACTGTGTATAAGAGTTCTCATTTCACACATTCATGTCAACATTTGTTGTCAATTCTGATGGTAGCCATTCTGATTGGCATGAAATGGAATATTAAAGTAGTTTTAATATACATTTATCTAATGAGTAAGGATGTTTGACACATTTTAAAGTGTTTGCTAGCCATTTGAATTTCTTCTTTTTGGAATTATTTTCTGTAAAATTTCACATTCCATTTTAATTAGGTTATTAATGGCCTTACTATACATATTTTTAATTCTTTGTATATTATAAGCATCATCTCCTGTCAGATAAATAGTTGGCAAGATTTTTTTCCTGTTCTGTGAAATTGTCTGTTTATTCCACTTTTCTTTGCTGTGAGGAAGGCTTTTAGTTTTGTGAGACACTATTTGATGATTGTTGGTCTTATTTCCAGTTCTACTTGAATCTTATTCAGTAAGTCCTTACCTGAGACTGTGAATAAAAACATGCTTGTTATTTTTCCTGTAGAAAAGTTAGGATTTTGGTTATGATGCTGAGAACCTTGATCTAATGCCAGTTAAATGCTGTGCACAGTGAGTATTGGGGGTCTATTTTAATTTGTTTTTGCATGTTAAAATTCAATTGTCATCCTCACTGGGATCCATTTTTATGGGGTTAGCAATTTTTACAGAGACACATTTTAGATTTTTGCCTTGTTTCTCTTTTCTGGATGTGGGAGCTGGCAAGTATGGGATGTTTAGGCCAAGTGATTAGGGCCTATGGAGCCCATACCAGTCAATGTTTTGGAAATGGGCAGGTGGTGAAATCTGTGCCCAGTGTTTGGGGCCTAGGAAACTCCTCACCTGTTGGCAATTAGAGTTATGCATGTCAGGGAGTACAAGGGAAAAGATTAGCCTGAGAGGTGGGGGTCTGGGAGGCCCTTCTCTCAGTACCAGAAGCTAGACAGTCAGAGAAAAGCACAGAGGGTTTTAATAATAACTGCATAAATATTGCATATTCATCTCAGAATGTTTTCCTGTTACTTAATATTGTTGTTAGTAAAACTAATGTATTAATTTTCATATGAAGATAACCCAGTTTATTTGAACATCATCTTATATGGCCTGGGCATTTTCCTGTATATGAGTACAACCGTATGTGGAAGGAATGCAGAGACCTTCATAGTGTGTTGAATACATAAGTTCTGCCGAGTTTATGTCATATTTAGTGCTCCATTAGAAAACTGTGTTTTGTTCTATTTGTTTCTAATGATGAAAAGACAGTTTCCATGATTATGTTTGATGTAATTTTTATTCATTTCTCCTTAAAGGAGGGGATTAAAAACAAAACAGTTGAGTGACAGTTCTCTGTCATTGTAGGCTAGAAGTCCTGATTTTTAATACACAGAGCCTGAAAGGCCTAAGTATGTGCTTCCAGGGTGGGATTTTTCATGAGAGCCAAGAGAAGTAAGAGAGCTGCAAGGAAGACCTGAAAGGATGTCCTACGTAAGAGAAACATACACAAGCACACAGGCAAATGCTGAGTGGTAGAAATGTATAACATGAAATGCTAAATGGTCTTTTAATAAAAATCCCAGAGCCAGATATTGGAGTAAATGCTGAAAGATCAGAGAGAAGAACAAGTGACTGCCACATCTCACTCCACCACCTCAACGAATCCTCTGACTGAACACCTCTGAATCCTCAGCCAAAAGCTCCCCAGCCAAAAAGCCTCTAGCAGAAAGGGGTTCCTCAGCCGAAAAGCTTTAGTTCCTGTCCCCTCACACCTTATATACCTTTCTCTGCCCAGCATATCACTTCCTTCTTAGTGCTGGAATTAAAGGTGTGTGACTTCTCAAGCAAAGGCATGAGATCTCAAGTGCTGGGATTAAAGGCATGTGACTCCCAAGTACTGGGATTAAAGGTGTGTGCCACCACTGGCTGACATCTATGTTTAATCTAGTGGCTTGATCTGTCCTCTGACCTTCAGGCAAAATTTATTAGGTTACATAATATATCACCACAGAAATAAGCTGAAAAAAGTGTGGCCAGGTCAAGGGATATTTGATCTGATACCAGGAAGGGTATGCTTGTAAAAGCAGTAATTACCCAGTCTGTGGTAGTACTGAAATTTCTTGAAGTTGGAGTTGCAGGTAGCTGGGCAGAAATTAGTAGCATGTACCTTGCTATTTACATGGCTGTAATTGCTAGTAAATTGGTAAATATATGAATGAGACATCTACATCTCAAAACTAAATATATTTTTAAACAAATCCAGAAAATATTTTGTTAAATATCAATCATAGACACCAGGTTTTGTAGATCCTACAATTTTTTTTATTTTACAATACCATTCAGTTCTACATATCAGCCACGGATTCCCTTGTTCTCCCCCCCCCCCCCCCCCCCCCCCCCCCCCCCCCTACCCCCCCTTCCCACTCCCTCCAGGGCAAAGCTTCCCCCTAGGACTGAGATCAACCTGGTAGACTCAGTCCAGGCAGGGTCAGTCCCCTCCTCCCAGGCTGAGCCAAGCGACCCTGCATAAGCCCCAGGTTTCAAACAACCAACTCTGTTTGGGAGGCATCCAGGCAGTGGGACCGGGTCCTGTGCTCATTGCATGAGTTGGCTGTTAGATCCTACATTTTATCATGCGACATCCAGTCATCTCAAGATTTTATACAATATTGTCTAAAAGCAAAAATACACATAGAGCAAAGAAACTTATAAATTGACATTTTCCCATGACTACATGGACACAAGTAAGGGAAGCAAGGGCTGTCTCTGTTCAATATCCCTCATCCCCTCACTACAAAACAAATTATGTGAACTTCTGGCCCAATATCCTTATTATCTCAACCCCAGGAATACTTCTCATTTCACAGGTAAGAGTGGATAAATGCTAAGAAAGAAGAAACCAGTGGAAAGGTATGAAGATACATGCCCCTGGAGAGGTAGAGTAGGGCCTGTGGAATCTCCCAGATGCCCTGACCACTGGCAGCAAACAAGCCCGAGGAGGGGCTATTACAGAGAAAGATGGGCTCATGATGATCAATTGCTGAGGAGAGGTAAAGGGCAGAGACCAAGTCAGTTCCTCCATCTTAGTAATAATATTAGTTCTGAGGGTGTTCAGTTATGCAGTTTGTTCTCATTAATCAAGGAAGAAAACACTCCAGTGAGTCTATGCAATGGCTCAAAGTAAGACTTAGAGCTTAACCAAAGAGGCAGAAATAATACATTAATTGACCATTTTAATTCATTTTGTACTGAAATAGGGCATAAATCAATGAGAATTAAATAATCTCTCTTCGAGTTTGATTTAATTTCAGACATGTGCAGAGGACTGAGATGGGGAAATTATTTAACAGGAAGTTTCATGGTTCCTGCTTTCAAAGAACTTTGTTTTTCCAATTCCTCTCATCGAGTGCATTTTCTGTGGCTTACTCAAAGTGTCCCTTTGCCATTAAGATGCAATTGGAAGAGGGGTCATTTCATGTGTGAGATTCCATAATTTTTAGTTTTCATCTGATATCATTCTTGTCTCCTACTTTACATGGGTCCCTTATCCCACTTCTGACAGACAACTGAAGTGAGGCCATCCTGCCACTGCAAGGTCATATCCTTAAATGCTGCCACATTGGATTGAACTGAACCAGAGGAGGAAGCTTTAATTAGAATTTACAGTACACATGTTTACTGGTTTAAATATTAAGGCAACTCCACGTAGTTAAAAGGGAGGTTTATTTTGTGGGTTAACTTACAAGTGAAGGGATAGGTAACAGGGTCTGAGAAAGGTAAAGCGCAGTCCAGTGTTGTTACTCAATCTATCTCCAGCATTCAGAATCCAGGAACCAAGAGAGCTGACCCATCCAGATCTTGGGGTCTTTAGGGGTCCTCTCTGGCTCCACCTTGTAGGCATGACAGTTACCAAAGCCTCAATGGGGGTAGCCTTCCAGGTCAAGGCTGGAATGGCTACCCACTACACGTGTTCTGCTCCAGAGTCGACAATTTCATGAATAAAGCAGCAGGAATTCATTAGAAAGCAAGTAAATAAGGTGTTGTTAAAGACTGGATATGGAGGAGGTGGTAAAACACAGCACCTGACTTTTCAAGCCGGAAATGAAGAGAATAGCCATCACTCCACTGAAGAATTTGTGAACCTTATCTGTAGTTGGCTTCTTTTCACTTCTGTTTTCTTTTCAATAAGAATGTTGATTTATAATTTTTGCCTCTTGTTCAAAATACACTGGATCACGGAAGTGCCTAACATGTAAATTTGGTTGTCTTATAGAATAATTATAGCTACTTTTTTGTTTATTGAATTCTCAGTCTACACCAACTAGTATTTTAGAGTAGGGAATTTACAGTATTTTTGCACAGGGTTCTCATAAATATAATGTGAGAGATACATTGGCATACTATTTTTGTCATAAAATGGATCAAAAAAACTGATTTAGACACAAGATGCCAGGTTTCAAGTTGCTGAATCCAAGTTATAGATAAGGTCTTGGCTGCATTTTTTGTGACTCAGGACTGAAGAATCATCAGAGGAATGGAAGTCGTTGTTAATCTGGGTTCCTCTCCACTTGCAGATAGCTCATCCGTCAGATCTTCTCATTTTAAGTATTGATCTACAGGATGTGATGGACACAATTAGTAGGTATTTGGACTTCTTTGAGAGACTAGCATCATCTATCTGCTTATTTCAATTTCTTTTTTTTAAGTATATTAAAATGCTTTCATCTTTTACTTTTTTTAATTTTATAATTTGATTTACTTTTACATATCAGCCATGGATTCCCCTGTCTACCCTCCTTTCCC
>CABHPH010000271.1:0-42735 GCA_902168325.1 Peromyscus nudipes
ATGTAAACATGAAACAAATTTTGTCACAGATTCTCCAAATATGAGGAAGAGTGATAGGGGCAGATGGCTGTTTTTATTAGGAATCCAAACTGAGTGGATTGGGAAAGGGGGATCCCTGAAATGGTTACCTACTCCCCAGTAGGGTAATACTGTGCATCTCTGCTAATGTTAGGAAGTCTTAGTTGGGAACATAGTTACATCGTTACTGTCAACCTCACTCTGGTCTTGTTCTGCTGATTGTTTATATCCTTAATTTGCACAGTGTTACCTTCAGACCAGAGAATTAATTATTTCCTTTGCAGATCCTGGCTCTAAGGTTTTAATGTTTCAAACAAATGGCTTATTAACCATATGCACAGCCATTAGAACTTGAACTTGGCTCGGTTTCTTCTCTTAACTCTCATGAAGAAGTTAATGGTTTTTCTTTTGGAAAAAGTGGGCATACAAGGAGGAACTGAATGACATGAATATTTAGGAAAGAGGAAGGGAGGGTAAATTAATTAACCTGTCAAGTCCTCTGAGGTAACATAAGCTTAGTAGATTCTTTTCACCGTGAATTTTGTTTCCCAGCAGAGATAAATGGCCCTTTCTTTGCATGTTTTAATTCATGATCCCAAAATTAAGGACCAAAGAACTTGTAAACAGTAGCTGAGGAATATCCTTCAATTTTCATTCACCTTTCTTTAATTTTATATATATATATATATTTATATATTTTACTGTAGACATTAATTAAATAAAATATTATGTTGATTCTTTTTTTTAAAGATTTATTTATTCATTATGTATACAGTGGTCTGCCTGCATGTATGCCTGCAGGCCAGAAGAAGGCATCAGATCTCATTATAGATGGTTGTGAGCCACCATGTGGGTGCTGGGAATTGAACTCAGGTCCTCTGGAAGAACAGCCAGTGCTCTTAACCTCTGAGCCATCTCTCCAGCCCATTATGTTGATTCTTTATTTTGATAAGTAATTTCTGGAATCAGTTGTGGCAGGAGTCAGATGTGACATAGGTTATAGGTATCTACTACCTATTTGTAAGGAATGTCAAAACACCAATAAAATACTAATTCAAGAATGTTTTAATAGATTACCATTACCTATTTAAATATTTATCATTAAAAGCAGCCCAAGAAGCCGGGTGGTCGGTAGCGCACACCTTTAATCCCAGCACTCGGGAAGCAGAGGGAGGTGAATCCCTGTGAGTTCTAGGCAGCATGGGCTACAGAATGAGTTCCAGGACAGGCTCCAAAGCTACACAGAGAAACCCTGTCTTGAAACAACAACAAAAAAGCACCCCAAGAAAGAATGGACTTTGTTCTTGTGTATATTCAATGAAGATTTCCCAAAACTTTTTTCTCTGTTTTTATTTTTATCCATCTCTCATGCATCACATCCCCACTGAAGATGTTCCTCCCTCCAGCTCCCTTCTCTTCCAGATCTACTCCTCTGTTTTCTCTCCAAAGAAAACAAACAAACAAACAAATAAATAAAAGAGCAGGCCTCCCAGGGATAGCCATCAAACATGGCATAACAAAAAACACTAACACTAGGCACAAACCCTTACATCAAGGCTGGATGAGGCAACCTAGAAGGAGGAAAAAGTTTCGCATGAGGAAAGCCAGGTGAGGGCCAGTGAGATGGCTGAGGTGTTTGCTGCCAACCTGAGAACCTAAGTCCAGTCCCTGAGACCCACATGGGAGGAGAGAACTGGCTCGTGCAGGTCTTCTCTAAGCTCTCAAATATTTTCTAAGGATCTAGAGTGCACACAACTAGGATAAAGCTTGACGGCAAATCCTGGCCTCATCTCAAAGAGTATTACCAACTCTAGAGTTTAAACATAGAACTTCTGGGCAGAAAATTGGTCAGGTGACTGACTCTAGACTCATAGGATCTGAAACTCACAAGCCATTTATTTCAATTTATGTCAGTGATACCAAAAGTTAGACATGATTCTAACTCAAGGAGAGTGTTTTATCTCCTCCTGTTGTCCACAGGAGCTGACCCTAGGTTTTATTTGAATCATGGCAGGAGAAATGGGTCAATATGTGAGTGACAACACTAAGTCAACCTTGTTGTACAACTAAGAAGTTGCCACTGGGCTCTCCAAATTAGCCCCTAAATTTAATTTATTACAATCAAAAATATAAACTTATACAGTAGCATATTTTATTTTAGCCAGTGTTTAATATGCAATACAAATTTGTTCTGTCCTTGAACCCTGATTTGTATTTGTATTCCCAACAACTTCATCCATAGATTACACTGATAAGACATTTACTAAGCATTGACATGGAAAGCCATTTGATATTCTTCTCATGGGTGCTCAGAAGAATTACACATTTACTTTTATATCTTTTTACCACTGATGACTACACAAGGACGCGCAAGCAAATAGATTGGTTCCTAACTTAGTCAATGTTTTATTGCTATTGTTCTATTGAAGAGACACCATGACCAAGGTAACTCTTATGAATGAAAGCGTTTAATGTGGGTCTTGATTATAATTTCAGAGGTTTAGGAGCAGTACCAAACAGCTACATCATGGTCTGTAGATTGAGAGAGAGTCAGGACTTGGCATGGCTATTGAAGTCTCAATGCCAACCTACAGAGATACACTTCCTCCAACAAAGTCATACCTCCTTATCCTTTTAGTCCTTTCAAATGAGGCCATTCTCTGATTACTTAGCATTCAAATATGTGAGCCTATAAGGACTGTTCTTATTCAAACCACCACAGTACCTAAACTACTAAGTTTGGGCATGGACAGATGTAGTTGAGATTTTTGCAAGGCTCACAACAAGTGGAGGCTGAATGCTAGTACAGCCCAAAACGTGTTGAAAACCTTCTTTCTGCACAACAGGCTGTTGGGCATTGTGGGGTTGCAGTATGAGAAAAACATAGAGGAGAAACAGTGTCGTAGGATGCAAATGGCATGTTTGAAGTCCAGGCACATGAGTAGAAACAAAACTGCAGGGACAGAGTCGTCCTTGGAGGGCTATTTGCACTCTGGCAGAGAGAAGCACATGTTTTCTCACCTGTCTGTGGGTTGTGAAAATTGAGCCCAGAACCTTCCTTTTTAGCCAATTAGAGTTTTCAGGCATTGTCAATGGAGTCATGAAAAGCAGTAAATAAATATGTCAGATCTAGGAAGATTGCAGGCTTGCTGTGATACTCCGACAAGAAGAACCAATGATGAGACATGCCTCTGCTATGGAAGACCTAGTTTAATGTTTAAAAACATCAGGAGAAAGAAAAACCATGTGGAAGGTTAGGGTATTATTATTATTATCATCATTATTATTAGAACATCCTAAAGCAGGCGGAATCTTTATATTCTAATAATCGCAGCAGGAATGTTCACTCCCTGTAATTTATGAGGAAAAAAACATAAACCCTACCCCTCACATACTTGATTTGTCATGTCTTGTTATATTTAACTGATCCCCACAAGAGGCATAATTTAGTCAAGTATTTATCCTGTTCAATATTATTTGACATTTGGTAGTTATGAAAGGCTTTCTACATCTGGTTTTCCCAGAAGAGAAGGCATTAAGTGCTACTTGCATTGTGGTTGGTTTTGCAAGAAGTCAAGATCTGACATTATTTTGGTAGATAACATGACTTATGGAATGTTTTCAGCCTTGAGATTCACAGATTGTGCAATTCATGGTCCATAGAGTCTGTGCCCCTCTAATATTAGACACTCCATGAAGGGAGTTACTGGTGGAAATAAAACCATTATAAACACTCCAGAGATAAGAACTGGTCTGTCTGTCTGTCTGTCTGCCCCTCTCTCTCTCTCTCTCTCTCTCTCTCTCTCTCTCTCTCTCTCTCTGCATTCATTCTGAAGTAAGTAGAAGACAGCTGAAAATTTTGAGAAATGAAAATTAGAAGCAGAAACAGAGGTCAAAAACTTCTTAGGGATCCTCCAAACAAATAAGGCCCTGAAAACTAAAGTCAAGGGAGCTGCATGACAAACAGATACTCTCTGAGGGGGTTGCGAGTATTCTGTGGGGGATGTTTGCAGCATCATGTTATACAGGAATTGCTTCCTCCCCTGTGAATTTTCATTCATGACTGTATGTCCTCCCAAGTCTAATTCGCTCCTGTTAGGTTTTGTGACATTAAAGTTAAACATTGGAGTTTAATTCTCCTTCCTTTTTAAAGTCACTTTCCCCTTCATTTAAAATATGAATAGGCCCAGCAGTGGTATTAGTTCAAAGCAGCCTCCTGAGTTCTAGTCAGAGTTCTTGGGGCCATCAAAACCCAACGTGTGGTTTACTTAAGGGCCTTCCCCCCTAATCCTTAAATCCAGATATGTTTCAAAGTAAATCTAATTCATCTGTTTTCCATTCATTTGTTGCTATGTCTTCATATTTTGCGGAGGGGTGGTGGCAGGCAGGAAGGTGTTGTCCTATGCCCTGGCTTCCTCCTTCATGCCACAGAGAGATCATTCATGAGTCACAACCCAATTTCTTGGCCAAATTCCCAACCCATATCCTTTCTAGTTCCCTCTTAATTGAAGTGCCAACCTCAGCTAACATCAGTGTATTTGGCAAAGAAAGTTAAGGAGGGGAAAAAAATCCACATTGGTGTCATACCACCAGACAATCCCAGATCCTAAGATCCTCAAGTGCATAGACCATGTGATACAAAAATTCCAGAGCAATATCTGGCTGATTCCTGCCAGCAGTCTCTGACTGGGCATATCCAAAGATGGAGATCCAATAGGGAACCATGGCCATGGGAGTTTATCACCTGTGGGACACGCCATCACAGCGGACAAAGGCGTTTCTCCAGTTCAGGTCAGCCAACTGTCTTCACCCATTCTGTAGGATCTGAACACCAGTCCTCTGGGTTCCTCTCATAGACTTTCTGAACATGTCTCCCTATACAGGATCACTTCCACTTGGCAAGATATGCAGGAGCCATTCCAAGTCTGTGCTTCCTGGTTCCAGTATGGGACATAATACTCTGGTTTTGACATATGGAGTAAATATTAAAACCAACTCATTACATTCACTCTCCTCTAAATCTTGTCACT
This sequence comes from Peromyscus nudipes, assembly GCA_902168325.1. Classification (NCBI taxonomy): domain Eukaryota; kingdom Metazoa; phylum Chordata; class Mammalia; order Rodentia; family Cricetidae; genus Peromyscus; species Peromyscus nudipes. Next base: position 5,049 of record CABHPH010000271.1, read on the forward strand.
CACCATGTGCTGCCATTGCCGCATAGCCAGATGTATCCATGAGCTCCCGTGTACCACATCTCCACAGTTGAATCCTATTAGTCAGATCTTCCAAACTTACCCTGGTCTCTTCTTATATCCACTGTACCCACTTCAGTTCAAGGTTTCAGTTTCCCAACTGAGCTGCGGCAGCTGGCCTTCTCTCCCAGTCCGTCTCTCTTCCTTTCTCCTCTGTTTATCTTTAGCTGTCCTTTTGGCAGCCTAGACTACCCTTCCCAGAGAATGGGAGTTCCAGTGGCTTCTAGTACATTCCTTGCTTGGGTACCAACTGTGAGTGAAGGGAATCTTGGTCTCCTAATTTGAGTGGGCTCTTTACTGCACCACATGGCTTTATCCATACATTGTTTGCTTTGCATTTATTTACTTGTTCACTTCACACAGAGGCTTTCAGGCCGAACGGGACAGCAATCCCTTATCCCCACAAATCCTTTCTAGACAAATCTGGAAGTGGTGCACACTCAGTAAATGCTAGTGAGGAAAGGCTACAGAGGCCCTTCCTTCTTACCATGCTCTCTCTCCTTACCATGCCTCATCTTGCCTGTGCCCATTTTCAGCGTCAAATGACCTTTGCACAATGGACAGCAAAGCAATGTAACCATTGTCCTTCCTTGTTAGTATTGTCCAAGCTTCCACTAACATTTTTTTCAGGTTAATTATGCTCTGCATCAAAACTTTTATGCCCTTTTTATCTGATATGGGTAGGATAATGTTTAACACCATTGCTGATGTTTTGGTTTTGGGTCTCAACTCTAGAACCCTTAATTACATTCCTACTGGAGTCTATGCTGTCAAACTCAATGTGAATGTAATTTGGACTATGGGGAAGCCATGGTTTTTGCTTTGAATTTTGGAGCCTAGGGGGGAGGTGCACAAAAATCAGCAAGAAAATGCTTGACGTATTTTGAGCTTGACAAAATATGAGTTCCATGGTCACTTTGCCTGGAGATATGCACATTTGATAGAGATAGTTGTATAGTAGCTGATGGAAAATGTAGGACATGGTGACAGCTTCTACAATTGATTTCCATATCCTATGTTGGAGAAATGGAATGACTATGTGTATACATGCCTGTAGAGAGAGAGATGGGGTGGGGGAGAGGGAGGGAGGGAGGGAGAGAGGGAGAGAGAGAGAGACAGACAGACAGACAGACAGACAGACAGACATGATAAGGGAACTCTGAGAGAATAGGATGGGGCTGGAATGGACAGGAAACAAATGGGCCTAGAGCCAAACCCTGCAGAGAAGGGTCGGTGTTGAGTTTTCCTCAGCTGACTGGACTCTACATATCTAGAGTTGCCAAGGGATCCCTGTGCTGACCACAGTTAGAAACTTCTGAGAATTGAGAAGCATTGTCCCAGACCCTTATAGTGGCTACAGATCATGGGGGTAGCAAGAATACGTTGTTGGTCTCCCCATTCTTGTCGTACGTGCATGCTTCTTTATCCAAGCATACAGAGTGTAGAAACCCACTTCAAAGTGTCTGCTCTAGCCTCCTTACTTTCCACCCACTCCCCATGACCATTTGATTCTGACTCTAAATACTCAATTTGTCCCCATCCTTTGGGTATACAGATGTGCTTGTCTGACTTCTCAGAGCTCATTTATACTCTTCACAAGGTAAGGCTTGTCCTGTAGCATTATCCCCTACAATACTGTCAATAACAATGGGCCCCAGCCACAAGTCTTCTCTAAACTGTCCCCAGGACTGAGTCTATACCAATTCCTGGTTCTTCTGCCCAAAAGCCTGTTTACCCTGAGTCTGGCCATGTAAGCATCACCATCCCTTTGACTTTCTATGGTTTATAAGCCTCTTTGCCCCTCAGGTACCTCCACTACATGGGTCTCAGCTTTCTCTATGTATTGGTATATCTGACTCAATATGTGCGATAAAGTAGCACTCAGAAAGTGTTCTCTGAACGAATGAATCAATGAATGAAGGTGTCAGTGTCCTCATTCTTCCACTCTGGTGACACTACCTGGACTGAACTGGGACTCCTTACTTCATGTGGACCTAAGATGGTGCTTTACGGTTGCCATTTCATTTTCATCTTCTGTCATCTATCTTCTCTGTAATCCATTCTAAAGTCTTGAGCATCCTTGTTGAACTCATTGACTGACAACAATCTCCAGTACCAGTCTCTTCTCTTAACATCAGAATTGTCTGTACCAGCAGCCTTCAAGTGGCAGTATGACAACTCGTCCAAGCTTGCAGATCTCTTGGGTGTTCAGATGGGGAGGGACCCACGCAGCACCCTGCTTGGGACCTTTGCTTCTTGGGAAGTCTTTTCAAGAGCCTCCCTCGTAAGATCCAGTTAAGGAGATGTGTCTGAGCATACATTATTGTTCTAGTTCATCAGTCATCTTTCACTAGAACACTGTTAAGCACTTAGTGTCTGATATTAAGATGTTAATAAACGTCCATTATTCTTTTGACAAACAAAAGGAAAATGGATTTTTCTTTTCATCCATGCAAGGACAATAATTTCCTATTGTTCTTTCTGTCTTTGGATCCATAGCCAGGGATGAGTTTGCACAGAGTGCACTAATTAAGATTTACTTTTAACAGAAGAATGAAAATTAGCTCTGATTGGTGGAATTGTTTTCCCTTAATTGCAATCCCTTTTATCCTTATCTATATTAATCTATTTGGTCTTATAATAACCTGATTGTCTTATATATCCAGGTACTGGTGTTCATGGAGCTACTTTTTATATGTGCTATGACTCTGTTGCCATCATCTACACATGCAACAGTGTGACTTGAATATCCTCCCTTTAACTCACTCCAAAAGATACCTACATTTCTCCAAGATATACTTCTCATGGTTATCCACTTTTGAGCCACCTGGAAAGGGGGACTGAACCAAGTGACCTCTAGAGTTTTCCCTGGTTTTATTACTCTTGGAAAATAGCTTGGTATAAATGATGTAAGAGGTTGGTCAAAATAGAGTTCACTATCAAAGTTTTGTGTGTCCTCAACTGAATTCCATTATGAAGAACTTACACCTTATTGTAGAAATCAGGAGATATGCTATGAACATGCAAATCATAGGGCCTGACACATAGTAGGTCCAGTAAATATAGTTCTATAAAATAAAATATAAATCCTCCCTATAGCAAATGATTTTTACTTAGCATATAATCAATAGTGAGTTAATGTCAAACTCTGAAATTACAGGGAAAATGCTGATAGAAATTTTATAATTGCAGAAACACTGCATTTGTACATGCTTCTTAAGTGAAAGATGACCAAAAATTGCGTATATGGTGTAAGGCATTTGTCCTTGGACAAAGAGTCCACACCTTCCTTGTGGATATTTCAGCATTGCTCCTCAGTTGCACCTATTGGAAAGAGTGCTGCTTAGATTCAAATTTGACTGCTAATCTTCACACATATGGCAAATGTGGACTACTCAGACCGCAGCTATTTTGCTACATTCCACGGTGTCTCATTTATTTGTTTGATTTGCAGCTATAGCAACTAGATTCCACCATGGTAGGCTTTTACACAGACCCACAGTATGATCAGCTTGGTGGACTCTTGGCACTCAGCTGCATATTCAATTGAAGACATATGCACAGATTCACTTTCCACATTTAAAAAACATTTTTCACACTGGGTCGACCTGTACTGTTTGTCTAAAATACAAAAAGCAACCTTCTGCAAGGAGAACAGGGATTAATGATGTTGCGACCTTCTTCCCTAGAACATTTCAATCTTTGACCTTTTTTTTGCCGTACTTTTTAAGGACTCATCTGACTTTGAAGCAGGCTGCCTCTCCACAGAAAGCTTGCTCCTATGATGACTAAAGTGTTGACCTGGTGCCATGCTGGTGCAGGTCCACGCACACAGCTCTGCACAACAAAAGTAGTTGGAAATGACCTTGAAATAGAGTTTTGCCAAGTCAATGAAATATGGCCCTTCAAGAAGTACCATTTTTCCAGTGTGTTAGAGAGTATGTGTGGTGTTGTCGGAACTAGCCCTCTGAATTGGGGATTGAATTACCGGATCTCAACCTCCCTGTGCAATGATGCTCACTCTTGGCTTTTGACGATGCCCACTGTAAAGTGCTGGAAAAATTAGGTAATGAAGAAAACTGATATCTTACTGTTGTTTCCCTTAGGTAAGTCTCCCCATGTCTCCCAACCATTTGCTGGAGGAAATAGAGAGGCTCAAAAAATGGATTTTAAATGGGGAAATGGGAACTTAAAGTGAAACTCAAACAAACAAACAAAAAGATGAAGATGCAATTAGATGCAATTAGTAGGCAAGGCAAGTAGGAAGAGGTAGCTCTCCTTTCAGTTGTAAGCTGCTCGTGGGTGGGATTTTGATCCACTGGACTTAGGTTCCAGGAAGGGAGCATTTCTTCTCTCAGTGTGTTTACCGGTCCAATAAACTGTGTTGCTATTGAAACACATTAGTTGATGATGACCGTAGTTACTATCCAGTCGTTTTCCACATTGCCAAGTGCTATCTGCCTGGCACAAGGTGTTAGCCGATGACACTTCTCATCCTGGCAAGGAGGCTGACCCCAAGGATCTGGATAAAACGAAGCACTGCTTTGACCTTGTTTAGAAGTCCTGGCTCATGTGACTCTGTAGATCCCTCTTCTGTCTCCACTCCCCCTTCCTGGGATTTTGCTTGTAGACCTGTGGGGAGGCCAAGGTTGTCTGACGTCTGGCTAGCCATGGTGGAAGGGCAGAGGAACACGGGACAGTTGGATATTCTCGGGCAACAGCTCTCTCGTGCAACAGTTTTATACAAAATAAGATTCTGCACTTCTTTTATAAAAAGTAACGAAGACCATTCAGCTCTCCTAGAACGCTGAGAAGACTAAAGTCACTTGTACTTTTACAATTATGACGGCCTTCCAAATGACTGTCCTGGTACGTGTACCTCTGTATAACAAAGGAGGCACACTACAAACAGCAGCTTTCTTGGGCAGTCTTTGTTACTTCATCTGGGATTTTCTTTTTCAATAAGTAGTTTGAGATTTCTGTAAGTTTAAATTGGGATCACTAAAATGAAGGCATTTTTCCTTAGAAGCTCAAGTCTTCCATAGGAATCATTTTTAGAGTTCTCTAATTAAGTCACGCAGCTGAGCTGAAAATCAAAATTATGCATTGTGATTGTTTACACAACTGTTCATTTTATACAGTAACTTGCATAACCCAGTAACGCTGCTGAGTGTGGTGCCGCATACCTGAACCCCAGCACTTGGAAGGTGGGGCCGGATGATAAGACATTTAAGGCCATCCTTAGCTTTATAGAGAGTTCAGTGCCAGCATGGGCTACAGGAAACCATGTCTCAAGGAAACAAAAGCAAGCAAGCAGGCAGGCAGACAAGCAACAATGCATTCACAGAATCACAGCCATTGTCTTGAGGTCAAACTGGGTAGTTTTCCATAAAGTCCTGCTAAGGATAATATGCTAGGCTGTTTCCCACAGTTTGGATGCTGAAAGTCCAGGCCAGGATGCCATCATGGTCAGGACCCAATAAGGACAACCTTCTGGGTTACAAACCATCTTTTCACTGTGCCTTTAAATGGCTAAAAGGGCAAAACATTCCTACAACCTTTTTTTTTTTTTTTTTTTTTTTTTGAGACAAGGAGTCTCTGTGTAACAGCCTTGACTGTCCTGGAACTTGCTCTGTAGACAAGGTTGGCCTCGAACTCAAAGAGATCCACCTGCCTCTGCCTCCCAAGTGCTGGGATTAAAGGTGTGTGCCACCACTGCCAAAATTCCTACAGGCCTTTTCTATGGCTACTAATCCCCTTCACCAATGGACCACCCTCATGACTTAATCACCTCCAAAGACTGTGCGTCCTGCACTGTCACCTCATGGGTTTGGCTTTCAACCTCAAGTATTTGAGAAAACACAGACGTTTATACTTCTTCAGGAGAGCACAAGGAAAGGGAGGCAGAGAGCACCCAAACTTCTGGTATTTGATGTCACACACTGTTGATCAGAAAAGCCAAGATGCACAATAAGAAGAGAAGGCCCAGGCAGTGATATTTAATGCTACAGTGTCTGTGCTCGGTTGCCTGATGACGTCAGCGATCTCACTTCCTTTTTTGTCCTGTTGATAATTTCATTTTCTCTTTAGTACATATTTTAGGAATTAGAGAAGAAGGGAGCTTATTGTTAACGGAATCAAATAGTACCTCACATTTAAACCATATTCAGAATTTCACTCTTCTAGGCTTTTAGAATCATGAAATGATTTATATACACAAGAGTAAACTGTAAAACATTTTTGTTGTGTATATTTTTGTGTATGCGTGTGTCTGTGTTTTGTGGGAGCTACGTATACGGGTATGTGCATGTAAAGGACATGCCTGTCAATCTTCATGCTGTTCACCCTGGTTTTTGAGATAGGGTCTCATGCTTGCCTTGAAGCTTACCAAGTCCGGTAGGCTATTTGGCTGACAAGCCCTAGGGGTCCACCCTTCTCCTCTTCCCCAGCACTGAGCTTACAAACATGCATCTCCTTGCTAGACTGCCTTTCTTCTCTTCTGCCATGGGTTCTGGGGACCAGACTCAAGTCCTCATGCCTGCAGCGCAAGCCCTTGGTCAATGGAGTCTCCTGAGTCCTTGTAGGGCTTTATTGGAAGACTTCTTTTCACATCATTGCCCAGGTCCAAACTGAACAGGAGCCTCCTTCCCAAAGCCCCAGGTGAAGGCTTTATGAATCCTGTTCTAACATGGTGATGACTCTTTGGCCTCTCTGCCTTTATGGCTCGTCATTGCAAACTCTCCGAGGTTTCATGCATTTACCAGGACTGTTGGAGAATAAACCATGGGCGAGGTGCCACTGTATTGGTCAGACATTTTCTGTTTTCTCCATTTGCATTTATACTAATACAGATGGTTAAAAGAATATGATCCCTACTGAAATCTCATTTCCCTTAAAAGCCAGGTCCATCTGTAGTGATCTACAGGACATCATTCTTTCCTTCCTCCAGGTCATTAGTGTTGCATTCGTGGTGGTCAGCGCTGGGTTGGCCCAAGCATCACCTTCGTAAGATCTCACAGATTGTGAAAAGACCTGCACACCATCTGTGTTTGTTAAATGTTCCCTTCCTTGCATGGTTTGGAAGCAGGTTTGAGGACCTTTGGATTTATTTGTCTCTGTAGCATCCTTGAAGTTCACAGAAAGAGACTTGTGGAATAAAACAAAGAGGTGAGTCAACCCGGTGACATCTGCAGTTAAACTGGATGGAAGTGTGTGGCAACGAGGCAAGTGTGTAAGTGGGCACACCCAGCCACACTCAACTCTAGTGGGCTGCTTAACAATGTGGCTTCTTTGCCTTGGTTTCTCTGGGACTAATACACTGGCACTCTGTCTAGATTTTAGGAAAAATGAATTAATATTACCACTTATTAAAGATTAAAAGTATACTATATGTGTCAATTGCTATTAATCCTTGAAAATATTTATGGAGTTCAATGGTCTGTAACTAATTAGAGACTGCAGTTAACAGGGGATATGGGTTTCCTCAGAGTTACATGAAACAAAATATAAATCTTTTATATAACTCTATTTCCCTTAGAAAAGTTTTTTTTGACTTGTTGGAGGGATTTTTAAAGTTTTATTTTATTTTCTTGGATCCCACTGCTTTTCCATAAATCCTATAAGTGGAATTACAATGAAGTGAGTCATAGTCTTAACACTATTTCGGGGTTCTCCTGCCAATACAGCTTAGACTCGAGGAGATTTTCAAGAAAAGTGTGCTTGGGAAAGTATGAGCGGGAAGGGGAATGAAGGACATGTGAGAACAGGAAAGGGAGGAAGGGGGAAGAGGAGGGAAGGAAGGAGGAAGGAAGGAGAGAAAACATTTTGCTTTGGATTATTTGTTTTTAAACTCAATGGCAATATAAAGGTGGACCTTTTATTTTAGTGATATGTATTAGGCAGCCATGAAGGACAAAAGAGTTGAGTCTCAGAATACAAACACACACACACACACACACACACACACACACACACACACGCACGCACGCACGCACGCACGCACGCACACACGCACGCACGCACACACGCACGCTACTACTTGTAACCCAAAGTAGTTTCCCCACAAAACTTTTGTGATATAAGTGGTAATTAATTTTCAAGGCTAGCCTCTCCATTCTTTCCATTCTGTTTAAAGGTGAATCATTTGGGCACTGGCCATGCTGAACAGTAGACTGTACGGTTGAAACCTGGTAGACAGGAAGAACATCAAAGCAGCAAAATCAGTTGTTGGAATCCCTAGAGTCTTTCAACTTGAACGCTGGCAGTGGAGTGGAAACAGATGTGATCTGGGGGGTAGGAGGCCGTTCAGATACCTTGTGCGGTTATTTGAGAGTGTCAATCAAGGGAGCAGCTGTGCATGGCCACCAAAAGTGGCCACTCCAGTGGGTCCTCAAAAACCGTGATTCATTTCCTCCTGCTATAAATCTTGATGGGACAGATGCCGTCTGCTAGAGTCTAGCAGGTAGGCGGTCCTCGCCATTCATGCTATCAGACAAAGCCGGAAGAACTGTTCTCCCTGCGAGGTTTATGCTCAGTGGAAAGGCAGAAAGGGGTGCAATTGTATGATTATGAGTGTGATTCATCTGTCTCTGTGAAAAGTTATCGCAAGAACATTAGAGTTCACACCGATTTACAGGCGCTTACGACCACATATCTCAGGTTCATTTGATGAGTGAGGGCCCGCTATGAATCAGCTAGCCTGCCTCTACGTGGCTAGTCCCATATGCTTCCTGTGAGGAGATCCCAAATGCTTTCATTGACACGCCCGAGATACCACAGAGCAGAGTGACATAGGAACAAGTTTGTTCCGCCTAGTCATGCTGAGCAGGGACAAAGCTCTCTTGTGAGCAGTACTATTACAGGACCATTAGGAAGTGGGTATCCCTCAGAGAAGGAGAAGGAGTCATAGTAAGAGGCCAGCCTACTTATAGGGCTTTCCTCAACAGATAGCACCCCTATGCCTGGGACTCTTCTGGGCGCTGATCTGGTTCCTTTTAGGGAGAATGACAAATGAATGTTCTGAGGAGGGAGGCATGAAGCCCTGTGGTGATGAGTTGTAACACCTGAAATTGGGACTATTGAATGATAAGATGATTTGAGGAGCAATTTCCATTTATGCTGAGATGAGAGAACTGTAATGCAGTGTAGCGGAAAGTGAAGCACAATCTAGGAGACATGGCTGGAAATGTGGTTAGAAGAATAAGCAGAGGCTTGAATCTGGCAAACTCCTGGGCACCATCAGGAGGTTTAAGGTTTATCTTTCAAGAAACAAGAGGCCAGTGAAAGTCTTGTATGAACAAGATATTTGGATCCCTGTGTTTGTGGGAGAGAGATAAGACATGAAAGGGAAGGCAACCCCATCTGACAAACTGCATGTGTGGTGTTGCAAACAGCACAGAAACATGGCCCTTCTGAAGCCAACCTGCAAAGTGGGGAAGCCCTGGGCTCACCCAGGGCAGCCAACCACCCCCTGTGTCCTGGCCAGAGAGATGCAGTTTCATCCTACCAGCCGAGGCGGTTGTGGGAAGGTTTTGAGCAAGCAGAAGATGGTTGAGACAATCTTTTTCCAAGTCTATTCCTCCCAGGATTGAAGGGGAAGAACTGTAGAGGGCAGCCAGGGTTGGAGAAGGGAGAGAAGGCTGAGGATGGAGCCTTGGCCAGCACCTACACTAGGGGTGGGTAGGAGAGGAGCTGGTGAAGTGAAGCCAGGAAGGGATCTTTGCAGAGACTGAGGACTGTCTCTGGGAGAAGGTCCCTGGAAAACTAAGAAGAGAAGCCTTTCCAGGAAAAGTGAGCCACTAGCTCTCCTGGGCTACAAAGACACAGGCACTTGTGTGGCAGATAAGTAGGGTCTCATGACCGCAAAGAAAGGAGTCAGGCAAACAGAGCCCACCCAGACAGAAAGCAATGAAAAAAAAAATCTCATCTGTGTGTGTGTGTGTGTGTGTGTGTGTGTGTGTGTGTACAAAACTGACCAATTCCAGATTCACAAGTCAGAAAATGCGAAGGGGAGTTTTGAACAACCCTTCTCCTTTGAAGTTTTCCAGTCTGTGATTTAGATCTGTAGGAACCTTCAGATATTTCTAATGATGTGCTGGGAGATATGAACCACTTGTTTTTATGGGGATTCAAAAAGTGGGAAATAAACAAAACAGGACTCCATTTGGGGAAATTGTCCTCTGGCCACAAGTTCTGTACAGACACTGGTCCAAAGGTCCAGGTTTTTATTATTCTTCTTGGTATATGTAGGCATGTGGGAACCAGGAGAGGTAATTTGAGTTTCTGGCAGACATGTCACAGCGGGCTAAGCATGAAGATGGGACATACATGCATGCCTTCTGCTTCTTTCTCCCAGTCTCCTATTGGCAATTAAAAGGAAAAGAAAAAAGAAAGAAAGAAAAAAATCTTCAGGCACATAGAATGTTATTGAGTTTAGAGCAGTTGTTATGGTTACCTGCATCGCGTCATTGCTTTATTAACGTGTAATTCCCTTCATTTCTGGAAACATCATCATTGTGAAGCATAATAATCCGCAGACTCTTAGCAAGTTTCTCCAGTGTGGCTCGGAGACTGTGACAATGGTTATGATGAATGCGTGTGGTTTCAGGGCCACCAGCGTGTTGCAGGCCCAGTAACTCGGACAGCCCCATTTAGGAGAAGAGAGCTTGAGGTTAATAACTCTTCAAAGTTCAGATGTTCCCCAAACAAAGAATTTCTTTTTTTACTATAGGAAAATAATCTAAGAATTGAATCTTTTTGTAACTAAAATATTTTAGTTTTTTGTACACGAAAACCATTTTTATAGTAGCATACTACCTAGAGACGTTATTTTGAGTTCAGGATTGTTTGTTTTTCCTGACCAATTCTTTAACAAGTTATATTTACTGAACTTATTGCTTGCATCATTAGAGGGGAAAAAATAGTATTTATTTATTTATTTTTATATATGTGTTTTGCCTGCATGTATGTATGTATGGCACATGCATGGAGGTCAGGAAAGGGGATCAGATCACCTGGCACTGGAGATAATGATGATTGTAGACTACAGTGGGTACTAGGAACTCAACTCAGATCCTCTGCAGGAACAGTAAATGCTCTCAACTGCTGGGACTCTTGGCAGGCTTGATAAGAGGGACTTTTAAAAAGATAATGGTAGTGGCATTTTTGAGTAAGTTCCTACATATATTTTTCTCTTACTACAGTTGAAGCTGAATAGCATAGTTATTGAATTGTTTTTTTTTTTGTTTTGTTTTGGTTTTTTTGTGCTAACTGCTTACGGTGGCAGAGGTTGTTAATGGATCTCCATGTCCTCTTCTCTTTTTCCTGACATTGAAGCCAGCTACATTCTTCAGCTGTAAGACATAACCATGTGACTCATTGGACACTGGGATGGAATTGGATGTTAGTTTAAGTCCTTTGGATCTGTGGGTTGTTTATCCCTAGTTCAGCAAACTAGTCATTGAAAACATTTGAGCTAGGTGGTGCTCACCTTTAATCCCAGCACTCGGGAGGCAGAGGCAAGCTCATCTCTGTGAGTTTGAGGCCAGCCTGGTCTACAGAGTGAGTTCCAGGACAGGCTCCAAAACTACACAGAGAAACCCTGTCTCGAAAAACCAAAAAAAAATAAAAAATAAAAAAATAAAAAAAAATAAAAAAAAGAAAGAAAGGAAGAAAACTTTTGAAAAAAATGTTTAGACTTTCCCCCACTGTGTTTGTATGTAAGTAAACTAGAGGGGATTGAAGTATACAGGAACATACACATAGATCTATGCAAGTACTATACCATTTCATATAAGGGACTAAAGCATCCTAGATTTTATTGTTTACTGAATCCTGGCACCAGTTTCCAAGGGATGACTGTATAATCCTTGCTGGTCTAACCAATAAGAGTTTCCCATTTAGACTTCCCCAACCTCATTTCTAAATTAAGAGGGTTGCATATTATATCAATTACTATGACTCAAACAAATGCAGCCCTGATAAGCATCAATTTTAAATGGGCAATATTACACTTAGGGAAGTCCCAAGTTTTTTGTACACAAATGTCTCCCATAGCTACTTTTACTGTTTTTTTTTTTTTAAAGGAAATTAGCTTTGGAAGTTCCAAGTCCCCTAATCAGTGTTCAGTGATAAATCTGCTATTTTGTAAGAGTTCCTTGATAGCAGATATTAGAAAATATCTGACTTTCTAACTTAGGTGTACTTGGGGACAAAAGTGAGGGACATTTACCATGTATAGATACTTCGATGCATATAGCACCAAGTATTCTGTTCACTTTCATAATACAAACAGCCTAATTTATTTTCCATAATTGATATCTTAGGGGGGGGTCTACCATTTTACAGATTTTTGAAATGCTTTATAGGTTCAATATATTTTATATATAATATATATATTACATAGCGTATTGCCACAAACCTGCAAGGAACTTCAGACAAATTGTACCAGAACACAAACATAGCCGAACTTCGAATTTCACTGCCTTTTAGTGTAAACTCATCAAAAGTCAGCCGATCACTGTACCCCCAGGACAGAATCACAGCTTGTAGGAACTGGACACATAAGCTAAGTTGGATTATCTGTGACAGCGGGAACAGAGACTCTCGTTCACCTCTTGGAATGCAGTGGTCACGGCATTGCTGAGTCTGGCTTTCTCTCTTCGTTCAAATATCAGATCAGCAGTTGCAACAGGGCTCAGAATAGCAGCTGTTTAGAACTGATGGTCTCGCGGCTTGTAGCCAGTGTTTCTTCATAAGATTCGAGGGCGAGGCTCTTTTATCTGGCTGCTGCTGGATCCTCTGAGTTTGCTCTTCATCTGCATACAAGCCATTTCTAGGGGGCACGAGGAAGAAGAAAGCACCCTTCCTTGTGGTTAAGGCATGAACCTAAAATGGCACATCATCTTTGCTTGTCAAAGTAGCCGGGTTCCACAGATATGTAACAGTGGAGGAGTCTGGGAAGTAGCATTTTTTAAGTGCCAGTAGTTTTACTTTTCTAGAAGAGGGGGCTAAGAGATGATGTGGGACAATCACAACCTTTGACACACCCTTGCTTCCCACTCTGTGATGAAGGTGCTAATAAGAAAGAGCCAGAACACATGAAGCAGGAAAAGGAAGGAAAGAATTCAAGGAGACAAAATAGACTAGATTGGGAACATGCCATCGATTTAAGCTGTATGCTGGGCAGTAAGCTATTCTTTCTTACTTTATGTATATATGAAATATTCCATAATAAAAGTTGAATAAATTCTGCTTCCAAGAAATAAAAACAGTCTTTGGTTATACCTCAGTGTTCATATGCTCTCAGGGCTGGACTCTAGTTAAGTCCTTTCTAAAGTTTCCAGGCTATCATTTCTTCTGCGTGAATACATACACTCATAAATTTTATTTTGTTTTTTTTTCACACAAGAGATTTATTGGGAAAGACACAAGAGGGTGGCTGCCTTTCATAAATTTTATTTTTATGTACAGCACTTGTTAACAGTTTGTTTTTTTGAGTTAATTAAATAAAAATTTCATGAGTGCTGCATGGAGTAATAAAGGGGGTGCAAACGTGGGTGTGGTGAGGCCCCTTTTCGGTGAACACAATCTAATCTAGAAGAGAAGACATTCCCTCAAATCTCATTGAAGAGGAATCAACTAGATGGCCTGTGTGAGGAGATGACGTCAAACTGAAAAGATCAGCTAGAGTTTCTTGGATAGGATGCTTGTAAACTGTGAGGGAGGAGTAGACTCTTGACACATGCAGGTGGTGTGCAGAAAGGTCTGGGCAGGGACCACCAAGAGAGAGAGGCTGTGAACCAGAGAACATGAGCTGGCCCTCTGCTGACAGCAAACAGAGGCATTGGGATTTTTAGTGTGAGTACCTGGGTGTCCCATTTAACAAGAAGGCAGTAAATAAAGATGAGACTTTGCAAGAGTGATGCTTGTACGGGGACATGGAGTGTTAAGGTTCTGGTGAGAGTCAAGATGAATAGCCATCTCAACCATGCTGTTGGGATACACCGATGCATGTGGGTGGTTGATGGCTGAAGCTGATAGCTGAAGCTGGAGGCAGATGAGGGGTTTAGTACTAAAGAGGTTGGGAAAAAGATTGTTTTCAAAGCCAGTGTTGTTAGCAAATGGGAGTCCTGATGATTTGCATGGCTAGGAAAGTGATGTAATGATTTCAGTTGACATTGAAGATGATATGAGTCACTGATAGGAGAATCTCTGTCTTCTCTCCCCACCCCCCCCCCCCCCCCACCCCCCGCCACTCACTTTATTCTCAGAACAGCTTTTGTGTATGTGTGTATGTAGGTGTGCACACTTGTGCCCACAGAGGTCAGATGTCAACCTCTATCACTTTTCTGCCTTACTTCTTTGAGGCAGAGTCTCTCCCTCAACTTAGAGCTCATGTGTTTTGGCTAGTCTGGCAACCAACACACTCCTGTATTTACTCCTATCAGCACTGATTGGCGGGGCTATCAGTGACTGACTGCCGTGTTAAGTGCTGCTCTGCAGCTCAGTACTCCTTTCTTCCCTTGACTCTTTGAGCAATTTTGAAAATTGCTCAAACTTAATTGGCTATTCTTCCTTTGGAGTCTTTTTCCCAGCCTCTGCTTTTCTTCTAGAGACAGCTCTTAATTTCATTGTAGGTCCCTCCTCTGTGGAATACTCACAAGCTGAGTGCATCAGGACTACAGCTGGATTCTCTTCTTTTCCTACAGCTTCCTGGAGGGCCTCTTGAAACTCCTTGGTTTTGCCTAAGTCAAGGAAGTTCCTCTGATTCTCTCTCTCTCTCTCTCTCTCTCTCTCTCTCTCTCTCTCTCTCTCTCTCTCTCTCCTCATTCTCTTAAAAAATTTGAAACAACCTCAGCCAGATTGGAACTCACCATGTAACTCAGGATGGCCTCATACAACAATCATTCTGCTTGTACCAACCACCACCACCACCACCCCACCTCCCACCCCACCCTCCGCCTCACCTCAGTGCTCAGATTATTAGTGTGAACCACCATGACTACTCAAACCTGTTCTCCGTCTCAGTAAATACCACGACCATCAACTTCGCTACTCAAGCCATCAGAGTGAATCATTAGTTTACAGAAACTGTAACTCCATACTGCGCTCCACTAGGAAGCCCTGAGCAAATGCTATTGCTTTGTGCAGTGTTATTTGCCCACAATGTTCCCTAATATTGGCCCTTAAAAACAGAGAGAGATCTCTGATGTAACTTCACTGTAGCCCAGAAGTTTGGTATAGGCATCAATCAGTATGATCTTTTCTTTCAAATTGAGGTTGGCTGTATGTGTTTTTAAAGAATGTTGTGGGATACTTATAGTGAATAGACAACCATATTTGGTGACAGGACCAGTAGTATCAGTGGGCCCCAGAAGTAGAAGGGACCTCAGAAATCTGCCTGAGAGATGTGGGTGTTCCTCTTGTTTAGAAATGAATAATCTGCTGTAATTCTCTGAAGAGGACCGGAAGGTCATTTTCTTCCTATTCTACCAGGAGAGAAGGGGAATGCAGTTAAAGCAGGCTTGGGTTTTGCTCTGCACTTTATATAGTTGAATTCTTGGGGAAGACGATGATTTGGAGGAAATAGAAAGTGCTGGTTCGACCTTGGGAGCTAGCAAGGCATTGTAAAACTAGTTAATGATGCCTTTCTCTCCTACATCTTCTCCTATGTGAAACGTAACTGTTGTTGCTGGGATGTTCCTGTGCACCAGAGCGCTGCCTGAGTGAACTCATCTAGCCCCAAGACCCTCTGAGTTCATTGTGTTGCCATTTAATTGAGGAGGGACCCGAGGCTTGAGAAGCTAGTGAATGGCCCAAATATGAAGCTAATGCAAAGCCAGGCTTCAAATTCAGCCTATTGCATTCTGTGCAATTCCGTGTTGCAGAGAGAATGCCTCTAAATGTCTTTCCCCACCACTGCTGTTGCATCATTGATGTAAGAGGTACCATCAGTTTAATTTAATAACAGTTTTCAGGAATAAAGTAAGCACTCCCAAATCCAGTATAGTTATACTGGGTTTGTCTTTTAAAACTCTAACCATTGTTTTTCTTCTTGATGATTCCCTTTTACCTCATGTCCCAGAGGCATTCAGCTTCAGGAACAGGCTAATTGCAGAAAATGGGTAAATTCTTGGTTGTTGACTTCTGAAATTGGGTCTCACAACTCATAAGAGATTGGAGACTTGGGGTTTTGTTTTGTGTACTTTTTAATTATAACGCAGTTTTCTGAAAGACTAATAGAAGCTTTTTCCTTGAGAGGGAAAGCCTGACAGCCCTGTCAGCAGGAGAGCTGAAGAGAAGAAAACATGATGTTGGGGATGCTTCCTGGCCCGGGGATGAGAGGAGAGTCTGCAGTTTAGAGGTTTCGGTGCCTCTTGTCCATCATTTCCACTTCTGGGCCTCTGGAGTATGAGTGGGTGGGGTACCAGAGTGACTGAGGTTGTTGGTGGCTTGCCTCCTGGGCTCTTGAATGCTAAATCCAATAATGTGGCCTCAGGTCTCCCAAATTCCATCAGAAAGGAAGACCCAGAACATAGCTGACTCATTCTCCAGCAGTCAGTTATAGAACCTCAGTGACACATTGTGTTACTACACCTGCCCCCACTTTTGGAAACATCAGAAGTGATAGGGAAATCACAAAGTACAGGGGACCTGGATCTTGAATTCGGGAACATTCTCATCAGGAAGGAAGCATCACAATAGCAGAGTGCAAGCGTGTTTATGATGGGTTGAGAAATGCAGGCAGCATAGAAGGATCTGGATTCACTGTGTCCCCAGAGACTGCCCTGGGAGGGGAACAGAGGGCCTGAAGGTCCTGGTGAGAGAACAGCATCAACAAATTTAATGGAGTTTCCTCTGCCAAAGAATGTCTTCCGTTAAAGCCGTGTGGGTAGAAGGGAAGGAAACAAAGATTAGCGGGAACAAAGGAGCCAAGGGCACTCATGGACCAGTCAGTAATGGTCCCACCATGCCATGATGCATGCGACCCTTCTTAGAATTTAGATGTTATTCCACATGGGGGCAGGGGAAGGAACGAAGAAAGAGGGGATTGGGAAGAGCGAGAGGGAACTAGAATGTCAAGTTGACCATGTGTAAGTTAGAATGTGATAGGACTAACTGAATGATTGGATTTCCTTTCCTGGCTTTTAGTTTTAGAGACCAAGTGACTGAAGGTCACATAGTTATACAAAAAGCACTTAAATTACACAGCCAGCCTGGCTTTTATATGCATACTCTAAATGGCCGAGCTGTACTGTACCATTCTTGATTCAACTCTGCTTCCCTCATGTTTCCTACAACCAAGTGGAATGGCTCAAAACATACATTAAATGACATTGTAGAAAGGGACATGATGCGATATCTTCCCTGTGAGTTTAGGCACTAATTTTTGATGCAGTAATAGTCAAACGTTGTAGAGTAGAAGTGTGAAATGGAGTCTCATCTCTCCATCCAGCCCACCACTACCTAATCCATATCTTACTGCACTATGGCAACTGCTTCCAAACTCTACCCCAGGAAAAATCACAGCAATGAATGGAACTGGAAGGGGGTGGTATACTCATGCATGCATGTGGAGGGGCGAGTGGTGAGCTTGACTGTACTGTGTGTGTGGAAACCAGAGGCAAACGTTGGGATGTCTTCCTCTGCTGCATCTCCATATTATTTTTCAGACAGCTTCTCTCACTGAACCAGGAACTTGCTGTTTTAGATAAATGGGCTGGGCAGTGAGCCCTAGAAAGCTGTCCGCACCCTCCCAACCCTGGGATTATAGGTGTGTGCCACTGTGCCTCGCTTGGACCTGGTGCTAGAGATCTGAATTCAGGTCCTAATGTTTGTTCAGCAAGCACTTTGTTCAGACAACTGTCAGTCTCCATTTTAGTAGAACTTTCTAAGAGGCAATACTCTTGTGCTTTGCCATCTCAGATACCCAAAGATAGAATGAGCATTCTTAGGTGAAATCAAGTGCCATGTCTCTCCAGATATTATAGCACCTTTGAGACACCTAATACTGAGAGGGGACCTTATGGAAGGGAATTCAGTTCAGGACATACGGCTAGATGACATGGCCTTTAAGATCCTTCCCAACTTCGAAATTCTACCATTTTAGAATGGAGGCTATGAAAGCCACCTTGCTCGGTGTTTAAAGAGTAGGAAGTGAGAACATAGAAGCTGTAGGTATAGACTCCTGTTTCTGATTGAGGTTACCATGGAGGGAAGGAGTTTATTTTTTTACTATATATTTAGGCAGGCTGGAGAGAAGACTTAATACTGGGGAGGACTACAGACTTGTAAGTGAACTAGGAACTAGTAGAGGAACAAAGGCTAAATGTTAGTATTCTGTTCTAGCATCGGTGTATATAGCATGCTAAAGTAGTCTTTCCTATGGGAAGGGCTGCATTCAGAGTGCCGTACAGATGCTTAAAACCGTAGGTAGTGATTATACATAAGTGCGTTGTATATTCTCTATGTGTTTATACCACCATGCAGTTTAATTTTATAGACCAGGCATCATAAGAAATTAATAACATCTAAAACGAGAAAAGTCATTATATTCAGTAATAAAAGTTGAGTGTGGGTGGCCTCTCTCAAAGTACCTTTTGTACTCTCTCTACTCAGCCTCCTTCTTGTAATGATATGAGAGCATATAACATTTTTACATCATAAGATTGATTTGGGTAAATGGCATACTCAGAATGGCATGTTCTTTGAAACCTGTGAATTTTTTTCTGAAATTTTAAAGCTTGCACCACTGTTGACTACAGACAATAAAACTGTGGGAAGTGAATAGTGGATAGGATGGGCTATTGTGCCCCCAAAGTTAGTAGCCTTAAACAATCTTTTTTTTTTCTGTCAGGGTTCTTAAGTGTGCAATTGAATCAGTGCTCTGTGCAGTGACTCCTCTGTTACAGACTTTATCAACACTGGGTGGATTTTGCTAGCATGATCTTGGGCTTTCACTGGAATGGCTAGAAGTCTATGTATAGCTCTGTTGACCAGATTTCCTATAATTTGCTTTTCCAGCTCCTCAGAGTAGTTCATATTTTTATTGGCAGTTTATAATTCTAAGAGCTATATTCTAAGAAGTTGGTAAAATCTACGGTGCTTTTGAAGACCTATCTCAGAATTCCAGAGCATCACTTTTCAGTACAACTCTTGATCCATCCATCCAGACTAGCTCAGATTCAAGGGAGAAGGAACTAGATGCTGCTTCTGAGTGGGAGGCATAACAACGAATTCATAGCCTTCCTCTACCCCTCTTAGAGCTGGTAGAAGATCCTAACCGGTGGGGTGTAGTCAAACTCAGAGTAAAAATATAGAGTTTACCTCTAGAATCTTAGTGGGAAGCATAGCAATGAATTCATAGCTTTTGTTTGTCTATCTCTCTTAGAGATGGTAGAAGACCCTAACCTGTGTGTGTGTGTGTGTGTGTGTGTGTGTGTGTGTGTATGTGTGTGTGTGTGTGGCAAAGATACAACGTTTACCTCTAGAATAATGGAGAGATATGTCTGCCTTGGAGATAAGACAAGTTCATGTGGAGATTTCAAGACAGAGAAAATGGAAGGTGGAAGAACTTATTTCCAGAGAGTTGAAGTTATCCAGGGCTATCCAGGAGCAAAGGGTCATGTATGAAGACTCTACTGCTTACCTGCTGTCCAGAGGCCACCTACGGGTCATCTGCTCATTCTGAGAGTACCTACATCACTGTTTTACTAGTGTGTGTCACAGACTTCCTTATAAAGACACAGTTTCCAAACTGTCTGGTTTAGGTTGTCAATGTTCTTTGCATATCTCAAGTAGCATGCCAAACTCTTGGGTAGTCCAGGGTGGTGGAACACATAAATGGTGGGATCTTGACATCCCTGGAAATAATCTGATCTGTGGCATACTTCCCAGAGCTGACCAGCCATGGGCTGAGGGCTTGAGTCATAAAATGTGGAGGCTGCTTTCTACAAATTATCCAGATAACCTCCAGCAATCCTCTCCTGGATACAAAAATCAGCCACACAAGGGTGACAGTCTGGCAGGTATTCATAACTGCCCTGGTGGTGGATTCTCATGTTGCTGCTCAACTGGGGGGACCCTTACAGCTCGATCTGTTTGCCACCTTCTGATTAAGACCTTTAGAAGCCTGCTAATTAATTTTAAAGGAATGTCTGTCTTTGGCTCTGTACCAGATTATTTTCATGTTCTGTGTTCCAGTGATAGATGATGGAGACATAAATACATTACCTTTGCTCAGTCCACGTTTTCTGTTGTTGATACAAAGTACACACATTGGATTTGTTTCAGAACAGCTGAATTTAGAATGTGACATTTTGCCAAATCAGGATCACACTTGCGCATACAACACAGATGTGGATTTTTTTACAGTTGTTTTCTTTTAAAAGAGAGTGTGTCTGTGGTGTCATTGATTAATGTAATATTGCATTAATGTGCTGTTACAACACTCCGGGGCCTTCATGAGGTCTTCCAGCAAACAGCAAAGAATTCTTCCAACTAAAATTTTAATAAAATACAGATTGCGGGGTAAAATAATTATGGTGGTGGTGATGATGATAAGCACCGACCTGAGGATTTATGGAGAGAACAATGCTTTAGGAATCAATTTTTACGGACTTGCCAATAGAAGTACAATGAAATTACTATATAGGTTTACTCTTCCAAACCATTCGACATAATCTGCATGTATTTATTATCTGTCTTTAGAGGAGCAGGACGCCACGGCAGTGGTTGTCACACTTTGCTTCTCCTTTTGAAGGGTAGACCTGCTTCCGTTGTTTGCCCAGTGGTTCTATGAGCCCCAAAAGGCTAGCGAAGGCTGACACAGCCATGTGTGTGACATGGCATTAGCTGCTAAAATTAGGATTGAATTCTTCACTGTCCATTGTATGTGGCTGGCAAGCAACTCTCTACCATGCCACACAGATGTTCTGTTGGCAGGGAATCTTTTGACATCTAATTTAAATTATAACTACTTTTTTTTTCTTTCTTGGGGTATTTTTTAATCATTAACTATAATATTTTCCCTGTTATAAAAATTTACAATAATATTTTAAATCCATTCACTGCTGAAATTTTAAGTGAATGAAAATATCCTGGGTAGAACACGCTAGACTTCATAAATTCAACAGTAACCACCAGACTACTCACAGAAAGGCGTAGAGCCAGATCTCCATTTTCTCTTGGACTTTTAGGATTTCCAAACATCTATTTGATAAGAAAAACATAAGGAAGGCTTTGCTTTCCCACTACGACTCTACCATGCCTCACAGTGACTTGGGTATAGAAAATAGAATTGCTCCTTTTAATCATCTGAAAGCTTTTAAACTCCAAAGAAAGCAAAAGATCCAAAAAGGGAAAAGAGAAAAAGAAAAAGAACTGCTTAATTAAAAGAAAAGGTTTCAGTAATGGAGGTTTATGAATGAACATTTGTATAAAGAATTTACAGCTAGCATAATAAAAACATTAAGTTTAAGCATGCAGAACATCATTTTGTGGGCTCTGCTAATAATGCTACTAGAGGCATTATTTAAATGAGCTAGACTACTGATGTTGATAGTATGCCTTCAGAAGTCCAAGTGGGGTTGATGTCTAGAACTGAGATTAAAGAGGAGGGCGCTACAATTAACTCATATCATCTGTATCTACCTGCCACATCCCGAACAAAACCAAAGCAGCCACAACCCTAGCACAGAAAGGAGAGAGGGGTGCTAGTGAAGTCCCACCATTAAGCTGAGGAGCTATTGCCAACTGGCTGCTGGGGACAACCAGTTTTCTTCAGGGATGTGGTCCCTGATGTGCTGCCCAAGCTCCAGTGGATGGGCCCACACCCACGCACACCCAGTATGGACTGGTGGGTTTAACAAAGAGCCTATGAGATTGGAAGGGGAAAGTAGTGAGAAGGTAGGGAAGGAGTTGGAGAGGAGGAAATAGGTGGTCAAACTGATCAAAACTCAATATATACATGTATGAAATTATTAAATAACATCAACCATAATAGGGTGTTGAGCCTCCGAGCTGATCAGTGGGTAAAGGTGCCTACCGCCAAGTCTAGTGACCTGAGTGTCATCCCCAGGACCAACATAGTGGATGGAAAAGTGACTACTGAAACCACTCCTCTCATTTCCAACCTTGTACTTCTGTGTCTACCTGCCACGTCCTGAACAAAACCAAAGCAGCCCCAAGCCCAGCACAGAAAGGACAGAGAGGCTAGTGAAGTCCCACCATTAGGCTGAGGACTTAAAGTGAAATAAAAGCTGTTTTCTAAGAAGAAGAGCGTGCTCCTCTTGTATGTTAGCACTTTTATACCTTGATACATTTTAGTAGATTCTGTAAAATCCTTGTCAATCAAGTTAACAGTTAGGGTCGGGTACTATGTCTAGGTCTCTGTGGTAGGTTCTTTGTGGGCTCAGGGTTCATGGTGTCATGTATGTAAACGCTAAAGGTTTTAGGAGGAGTATGCATCACTGCCCTACCCAGATCTGTAGGAATTCTGCGTTGGGTGTGCTCTGAGGAAACTTGTAGGAGATGTTACCCCTCTCAGCTCTCTCTTTTGTGAATTTTTTTCTTTTTCCTTCCTTGCTCCAGAGAGTCCATTGCATGACTCTCCTTTCCACCATAGAATACCTTCCATGTCCTAATTATACAGTCCTCTTATGTTTTTCTAGTGTTTGTATTCCCATAGTTGCAAATAAAAAGTGTATTTTTAGTTTTAGAATTTTCCTTTCCATTAAAAAAAATCCCAGAAGATTTGTGGCACCACTGTTATTTCTGTTAATGGCATTGCTTCCTTAGCAGCAAGCTGCAGCTTTGTAGGAAAGCATGTTTACAGAAAGCAACCATCTACATGAGTATTACAGTACATGAAGAAAGGTTTCAGTTTAGATCTCTTGAAACCATTACAACATACACACACAGACGTGCACGTGCACACACACACACACACACACACATACACACACACTTCTAATTGTAGTTATACATTTGATATAATTAGCTAGACCCTCATATCTAAAAAATGACATCAGTTCTTTGGGTTTTCAGAGCAGGAAAAGAGAAAAAACAACCCTAGGCTACTCTTGTTCTTGGCCATAGAATGCAAAATAAATGAGTATCTACTGGCATTTAATCGTGAGGGTGAACTTAAGGACAAATTAGAGGGGGTCAGAGAACATTTCCAGATTTTCAGCTTGTTTGGCTGAACATAGACCAAAGATAGATGTACATTTCATTTAGCTTGGAAGGCTTATTCTCTCACAATTTGAGTAGATGGACTTACCGCTTTAAGACATCATGCATTTTCTTCATTCTGTGGCAGAATGTAGGTGTTTGTATGTCTAATTTGATCAAACTCAGTACAAAAGGATCAAGAATGGTATCTTGAGGAAGCATGCTAAGATATGCATCCAGGGCTTTGTCTTCACATGGCTGCTGCTGCTCATGGATGTTCCTTTGTACCTTGGCATCACCCATTTCCTCTGAGAAGTGAATGCCAACATCTTCCCGATGTACACAGTCCATAGCCCATTGCACAGGTAAAAGCTACGAAGGAAGTAAGGTTATTTTTTCTATAGTGTTTTCAAGCAACACTCATTATGAAATCATCAAATGCAGCAACTTCTAGCCATAGGACTCAGACGCCACAGCGGGAAGTACTAGCATCATAAGAGATGGGCTGCTTCCTTCTTCCTGCTGAGAGCTTACAGTTTCCTGGAAGACACAGCCAAGAATCCACAGTGAAATGGATGGCTGCAAATAAGTAAAGCAGGGTACACACATACACTGCCAACAGTGTTATATAATCAGGGGCAGGAAGGGTCAATACCACTAGGTTTTGTTAGACTGTCAAGGCTTAATCCTTCTGAGACCTTTTTAGGAACAGAAGGCTGTAATTTAGTGAGAGGAGAGGCATTGGATGCAACAGCTCCCTCCAGCAAAATAGCAGCATCATAAAATCAAGCCTCCACTGCAGAAATTAACATTTAAACTCACCACCTTCATGTTCACCAAAGGAGCCCCGCAGAAACTACCGGAGCCCATCGTTCACCTCTCAGATGCCTCTCTGAACTATTTGAGTTTCCCCAGCTATGCTCAAACTTAGTCTTCTTTTCTGGAAAATGATCTCAGAGGGGAAAAATCCCATTTATAATTCAGGCAGATTGCTGAGGTGAACAGAAATCAGGGTGGGAAAGCTCTCAGCAGAAAGGCAGCAGTGGAGGGAAGGGGAAGGGAGGAGAGGAGAAGAGCACCACCATAGTCCTGCACTAGCTACCAGGTCCAAGCTAGCTTCAAGGAACGAGCAAGAAAAGGGGGCCAGCGATGGCAAAGCTCTCCCAGAGCCTGTTGCTGTGGGCCCTGAACATCTCTGCACTGGGAACATTCGATTAATCTGGAAAGTTGGTAGAAACCACTTCGCCTCTGCAGCTCCTCTGATCAAGAAAACAGCTTGTGTTCTCCTCATTTACTGAAAAGCAAATATATAGTTCTGATTCATTCACCAAATACTGGCTTTATTAAGCATCTAATCTCTGTATATATGAAGCAAGATACTAAAATTATAGTCATTGTATATATCATCATTGTATCATCGTAGGAGACAGGTGAATGACTTTCCAAAGACCTTGTTGGCTTACTACCTGAACCTTTGATTATATTCTATGACAAAGAGAGAAGGAAAATTGAGGGTGTTACGCACGCACCTGTAATAACAGCATTTGGAAGGAGAATCACGAGTTTGAGGCCAGCTTGGGCTTAAGCAAGATGCTATGTCAAAAAAAAAAAAAAGGAAATTGTGGGTGAAAATACATTGCTAATCAGCTCTGGATTGTCCAGATGGCCCCGTGGAATCACAGAGTCCACTCTGAGAAGAGGGTACAAAATGAGAAGGGGAAGCGATGGACCAGTGATGGTTTTGAACATGCAAGAGGGCTGTGAATCAAGCGGTACAGGTTCTCTGTAGATGCAGGACTGTCCAAAAAAAAAAAGTTCTTGTAGACCTTTCACAAGAAACATGGGACCGAATTGCCGTTGTTGGTTATAATTTGTTACAGCAGTCACAGGAACTAAATGCGACTCTGCCGTTGATTTCCTTCAGAGCACTATTAAAAATTGCACAGATGCCGTCCACTCTTTCTTCTTTCTTTTTGAGACAGGGCCTCTCACTCTTCTTGGTGTCATCCAGTTGGGGAGATGGGCTTGCCAGTGAGCTCTGGGGAGCCTCCTTCCTCTGCCACTTCAGCACCTCAGGGATTGCGCTCCAGCCCCTCCCCGGCACACTCAAGGAAGGCACTGCCTTGCTGTTTTCACTTCTGCATCTCAGGCACTGGGAACAGAGCTCCAGAGGACCTTAGTGCTCGGCACATTCTTCTTCAGTGTCCTGTGAATAATTATTCACGTGAATGAATGACTATCCATCCCCCCCTCCCCTCCCTGGGGCTTCCGCAAATGCACACACAGGAAATAAATAAACAAACAAAAAGAAAATTAGTGAAGGACCAGGAACCGGAAGGAGTAGGAGATGAAAGTCTCAGAAAATATCAATTATAAAGGCAATTAAAAGGCAAACTGCCTGTGTGTTTGAAAGAGCCTTGTGATCGGGAAGAATGTGAAACTGTGGAATGAAGTGGCTTTTCTACAGGAAGAAGACCAGCGGTGTCCAACCGCAGAGAGCTGTTCAGTTCCTTTTTAGGGTGATTTACCATAGTGCCTTATGTCAATTTTTATCAGGAGATAATAAAAATGAAATGAACATGTAGCAATAAATATAATAAACCAGACAAAGCAGAGAAGCTCAGTCGAACATTTATTGTGAAGTAAAATTCATGACATACCCATTGTTATGATTTTCAGTGCTTTTTTTCCTATAAATATTAACATTTCTATTTCACTTAGGTATCAAAGGAAAAAAAGCATAACATTTCTAAATATCTGCTTGGTGAAAGCTATGGTGTTTTATGCTATTTTTCATTCTTAATTGGTAATGTGAGAACAGATTTCCTCTCCTCTACCTCCTCTGGACAGGGTCTCACTATGTAGTCCAGGTTGGCCTCAGACTCAGGGTCCTCTTCCCTCAGCCTCCTGAGTGTGAGGAACATGTATTGGTAATTACAGAGGTGCACCGCTGAACCTGACCAATCTTTGCTTTAACCCTACCTTGGCTTTGCGGGATGTTTTCATCGCCCACAAATATATATAGTCGATCTTGTGCTACACAATAGTGTAGCTCAGCGGTGGGCATTGAATGTAACTATGATCACAGTAGGTGATAGTAAAGCTGAAGATGTTCCGTCCTCTAGTATTTTGGTTGTACCTTTTCTGTGTTTCCTATGTAAACACTTAACATTCTATTGTAATGACCTATAGCATTCACTTTAGTAACATCCCTATATGTGTTACTCAATACAATGTAGGTTCTCTACAAAAAAAGTTATTCTCTGTTGTTTGGGATTAGTAGAAAAAAATAAGTCATTTATGCACATTTAATACTAATACAGTTGTCGTCCCCCCCCCCCTAGCACATTCTTTACTAGTACGTACTGTGGATGTTCTCTACTGCTGAGTTACTCTCCCAGTCCCCTGTAGGTTTCATCTTTGGTATATGGAATCTGTGAGTGCAGAAACAAGGGTAAGGATTTTCCTCTCTAGCCAGGAAAAAAAGACAGAAATGGTCAGTAATCGGCAGGGTTTTGAATGCTTTGACAATGTATTGTGTATCATAGTAAACGAGGGGCAGTTTTTAACTGAAACTGAACTTGAGGATCAAAGGGTATCTGGAAGGATTGTTCCCAAAATGAAAATTATAAGAATAACCCCAAATTAAAATACTGTAAGTTTTTGTTGGCTAGAGGCTTTAACCAAGGTTCATGAGAATCCATATGGCTCCTTGCATAAATGATAGAAGGTGGACAACAATCAAATAGAGAGTAGAGAAATAGATCTTTTATATGTGTTTGAATAAGTGCCACAGCACTAAACAAAAGAGTAATAAAATATATGCTTGATTTTTCCTATGAAGAGACTTTGCCAAAGCCTAATAAAATACTCTTGATATCGTGCCTCAGAAAGCAATGAAAGGGAAATGCTTCAGTGTTTTCCTGCACTAATGCCACTAGGATATGTGACTGCCAAAGCATGCAAACAGGACTGGCTGGGTTGGATTTATGGGTGACAGGTTGAGTCTGGAATGTTCATTGCTCTTGACATGCCTCAGAAAGAGCCCTGGTCTTGGGCTCGGAAGACCTTGATGCAAGCTCTGCTCTACCACCCACTGCCTGTGAAAATAGAAGCAAACCATTCCAGTGTTCTGAGGCCCAGGTTACTCTGTTTTGTAGGGTAAGGCTCCTTAAGATGACTGTGAGGATTAGATAAATTACTGCAGTTTACTATCAGTCGTATCTCTTTACCTAGCTGTTAGGTGAATAGATCCCATGCAAGGACATACAATTCCACTTTAATATAAGTGTGACGGCAGAATGTATGATAGAGGTAAATTGAAATATTCTTCCCTGTCTTCCTACCTGCTGTTCCACCTCAACTCTCCCCACTGACCAGAATGATCCTTCCGAAACACTGATTAATCATGTCTATCCACAATAGACTTCAGTGGATACTCATTAATCCTCAGATTAAATGCAAGGTCTTTGTTGTTGTTATTTGTTTTTGCTCTATTGCGGGGGAGGGGGCGCCACCTAGCTCCCAAATAAATCACACTTGGAGGCTTATTCTTAATTATAAATGCCCAGCCTTAGCTTGGCTTGTTTCTTGCTTTCCTTAATTTAAATTATCCTGTCAACCTTTTCCTCTGGGCTTTTTCCATTCTCTTACTTCTGTAAATCTTACTCTTACTCTGTGGATGGCTATGTAGCTGGGTAGCTGGCCCCTGGAGTCCTCTTCTTTCCTCTCTCATTCCTTGATCTTTTCTCCTCCCAAATTTCTCCTTCTATATATTCTCTCTGCCTGACAGCCCCACCCATCCTTTCTCCTGCCTTGCTATTGGCCATTCAGATCTTTATTAGACCATCAGGTATTTTACACAGGCACAGTAACACAGCTTCACAGAGTTAAACAAATGCAACATAAACAGAAGTATCACACCTTAAAATAATACTCTACAACACTTTATGCTAGGTTTGCTTCTGTACTGGGAGTGGTCTTTGCCTATCCCAGACTAACTCCCATCCCTCCATTATATTCTAGTGCTAGAATCCACATATCTGTGCCTTCATTCTCTTCAGGCTTCTATACATGCTGTTTCCTAATATTAAAATATGCATGCCTCTCTTTCTCACCTCACAATCTCCTCCCAACTGTTTCTTCAGCTTTAAGTTAGTCTCACGCTTTTCTTATGTGTTTTCTCTGTTGGATCAGTAACTATAGCCCAAGGAATGTTCCTCCCATGTCCTTACACACACAGCCATTCCATATTCACAGTTCTTGCTCCCACACTGACTCAGGACCTCCAGAGGATAGAAATTAGGAATGATATTTTATGTCCCTCACCCTGTACCTGGATCATGGTGGCTGCTCAGTATATCCTGTTAAAGGAATAGTTGCTCAGTCACTGACCAATACATTATTGGTTAATATGCACAATTGATAAGCAGCAAACAGAAGCAGTTGTAGTTAGAATGCAAATTCTTCCTTCTTTAAAAACTTGTACTTGCAAATGAAAAGAGTAGGAGTTACCTATAAATCCCGCTACTTGTGACATCACCAAACAGAATTTGTAGCAGAGTTTGCTGTAGCCCTAACTCAGCATCTACTCTCTCTCTTTTCTCCAGAACAATAGATTCCCATTTTGAGCTGAGCATGTAGTCATCAAGAATAAAATCAACCAACAAACAAAATCTTGATGTCTCTCAATCCCTTTTCAGTGAGACATAGCAAATTACTAGGTTCTAGCAAACAAAATTAAAAGGCAGTTTTATGGAATCTCCAGGAAGGCTATTTAATGGAGGAGTTGACTCTCAGGGAGAAGGAAAGGACCCCCAAACCATCTTTGTTTTTTTTTAACCATCTTTTTGCCCTCTTGCTTCTGACCTGAGTTTTAGGTTTCAGACTAGAGTCCATGTAGCTATTGTGGACCATGAAGTCACCTAGAGGTGAGAACCATGATAAAAGCAAATAGTCGTGCCTTTAGTGGCCCGATTTGTCCTGTGTTCCTACCCTCTGTACTTCCTCATATGAAACATAGATAAATTAACATTGTAAGGCACTGCACTGTTAGCCATTTTTTTTTCCTGTAAAAGACCAGATACCAAATATTTCAAGCTTTGCAGGCTACACAGTCTCCATCCTAACTGCCCACTTCAGTTATAGTGCAAGAACAGCCATAGATGACACAGATATGAAGGAGTGACTGCTGAAATAAAATTGCAATTAAAAGGCAAGGGGCAGGCTGGATTTTTCCCATCAGCTATCATTTGTTGATCCCTGTTGTGAGGCTCTGTGACCTTCAGTCTCTCTGATGGACATGTAGCCTTTGCCAGTTCTGGTGAACACATCTTATTTATTGAGCTAAAGTTTGGTTTAAAATAGAGAAACTGTCAGTTTTCTTGTTTCTTTTCTTTTCTTCCCCTTCTGTAGACACCTCCTTTCTCCCATTCTATAGAATTCTGACATGCCTGTTCTCAAGCTCTTTGATTATGAAGACCAGCTGAATCGGGTCCAGGGCTTTTCTGGGTTTCTCTGGGTTTCATTGTGTTCATTGTGGAGGATTCCTGCAGAACATAAATGGGGAAGTCATCAGGTGTGTGGACAGGGAAATGGAGGACAAAAGGCTCGTCCTGTGAGAACTGAGTGATGAGCACCAGGCTGAGAGGCCCTAAACCCTGTTTGAATTGTGTGACAGAACTTTCAGCTGAGAGGATGCTCACTTACTACTCTCCTCTCTGTTACCAGGGCGACTGTACAAGTCGAATTGATGTTTAGCAGCAGGGCAAGATCCACTCTTGGAGAGTCTTTTCAACAAAGACTTTGTCTGATGTTGTCAGGATGCCTTGGGTTCTCTGCTTTAGCTCATCTGTAAAAGCGGAACAATGGCGAACAGAGCAGTAAGAGCAAATGCCAGTGGACAGGTGGAGAGAACCAGACCTTGGGTTGCAAAAGAACTCTGGGACTGCATCTGCGGTTTACTGACATTGGTCAGGGCTTACCTACCTGTGTCATGGGGACAGGTGAAAGGAAGTGGCCATTACTGATAATAGTCTCAAGCAACATGTGAGCAAGAAGGGAACCACAGTTGAGTGAGTCTCTAATTAGGTTCATCATTTTACAGATGGCATTATCGGCAACGAAAGTAGCTCATGCAGGGTCGGAAGAATCATTAGTGACAAAGCTATTATAGTAGCCATCAGTGGCTTGTCACTATGTAGTGCTACATACATTGGATTGAAATGCTTTTATTCTTTCTAAAGTCGATGCAAAACTTGAACCAGCTTGTTAGTGGGATGCTTGGTCAGTTCCCACTACAAAACTTCTATATATCTTGTTGGCAACACTTTGGGAGTTTAAGCCTTTGGACTCCATTACATCTTATAATCTCAGCTTTTTGCTTGTTATTATTTTAATGATGTCCAGAGTCAGTGTCTACTCCCTGTAGATAGGAACAATGGTTGACAAGGAAATTTCCAGGGAGGGGATCTGGGGAAGCAAGCTCTGAGGGAAACTGGAATTGATAGTGTAGACTAGGTTGAAGGCAGAGATGTCTTAAGGTCCAGATTGTGGTTCCAGCAGCATACCACACCTCGTAGTGGACCACCTAGATCAGTACAACCATGGTCACCTGCTATCACCTGGCCATCCAGGGCCAGAGTTTGGATGACAGTCACCACAGAAGACAAAAAGGGCTATGAGGAACACGATGCTCAAAACCATCTGTGCTTGGTTCAAGACCACAGAGAAATCCAGGAACTTTCAAGGCCCTTTAAGGAAGACTCTTTAAAAATGTGACCTTGAAACAGAAGCATCAAACCCCAAACCATCCACACCCCAACAACCTTACTACGTGTTGGGTGTGCATCTGAATCCCATTCTCAGTTGACCTTAGGGTCTCCAGGTCTCCTGAGAGGAGCAGAGCCAGAATAGCTGGACGAGGCGCTTAGGGAGGCTCAGGATACTGGGAACCCTCCCTCACAGTGAGCCCATCCCCCACAGCGAGCCCCCCCCCTTTTGCTCTCAGACTTGGCAGTTCCTCCCACCTTGGGCTCACTTTCCCTCTTTATCTCATCATCTGGAGAGGAAAGCAGTTGCCCCATCTTGGTGGAGATATCAGGATATGGCCTGTTTTTCAATTGCAAACAGTGAGTTTTGGCCTGTGACAAGGTACTTTTACTGTGTTAGTGGATGTCTGAGTCCTTGCCAGCCAGTTGGTCAGACCCTTTGTAGGTCTATTTTATTATTTGCTTTCCCTGTGAATCATTTTTAGGTGTTCCCTTAGCTCATTTGCAGAAGAACTCTTGTTTATGCGAAACTCTAAAGACCGCCATGAGTGGGGGACAGTAAATCTCGATTTAGAGCCTTTATAAGTCCCCATATAAAATAAACTGGCTTATTGAATTAACAAATCATCACTATTAGCCAGCTGCTAAGGAACTATAACAAAAGCAATTTTCCATAAAAAGTTCTCGAGTGTGTTTGTTCTTTATCTCCGATTTCTTCCTTTCTTCCACCCCTTCTGCTGCTGCTGCTGCTGCTTTGTATTTTCAGTATTTCTCTTCTCGTTTCTATCATTGCTATTTAAAAGACAATAGAACCACATTGTAAGAAGATAAAGAGAAAGGACACATGACCTACTATTCCATCATTGTGGCCATTTTGCTGTTTCCTTCTGGATCCTTTCCACATTCTTTTGCTCCGAAGCATTGTGTTAACTTGGTTGCTGGTGACAGGCTTTTTAAATTTAGCTCATCACATACATTTTGATCTCATAGAGAAGTTTTCAAAGATTCCTTTTCTCTGGTTGTATGATATTGCAAAGAGTACAAGTATTGAGTTGTAAATATGAGTTATTAAAGGATAAATTCCTACTATATTGAGCTTCTAGTATCCAAGCATCTTTTATTGAACTGAATTTAAAAAATAATGATCTTACCTATTTTAAAATTGTGATTTTAAAAAATCTTTACATATGGAAC
This sequence comes from Peromyscus nudipes, assembly GCA_902168325.1. Classification (NCBI taxonomy): domain Eukaryota; kingdom Metazoa; phylum Chordata; class Mammalia; order Rodentia; family Cricetidae; genus Peromyscus; species Peromyscus nudipes. The sequence continues at coordinate 37,241 of CABHPH010000271.1, forward strand.
TTTCCTTATACTTTTAATTAAGATACATTCCCAGAAGTAGGATTGCTGGCCACATTGTCTGGCCATCTTTATAGCTCAATGTGTATAATCAAACTATGTTCCAGCAGGGCCGTGCTGTTCCATGACATTCTCTACCATGCACGAAGCTACACTCTCCACACCATTACCAGCATTCATGTGGTGGAAGGACCCATGGCTTGTTTAAGTCCCTGCATTTCTAATCTGTATATTGCTAGTTGCATCTTCTGGCTTGTGAATTCACTACTCTTTAGAAACTTGAATGAAAGGCACAGAGTGTGAATGTAGTAATGTGGGTTACTAGGACCGTCTTCTGTGGGAGTTTGCTTTGTAGTGTAGTTGTAGGATACTTGGGAAACATCTTTATTCTCCTTTGAAAAGAAACTTCTTAGCCTTTCTGAGAGTAACTGGAACTTGAAAATATACCTGCTTTGGCTCCTAGCAATAAGTCACCAAAAGAGGGTAACATAGACCACTATAGGCAGCTAATCTGGAGACCATGGTAGAATGTCTTTTTTAAATGTCAGTATTACTTTTTTCTCCATTGTTACAGTTCTTTTTCAAATAGGAGAGTTACTACCATGTCATCCAAACCTCCTGCCCTATTTCTTGTCCCTAAAGCAAATGTTTAACATATGTCTTTTCAAATCTTTGCAGAATTCATTATCTCTCTAGCCCTGCTTCTAATATTTTAAAATGTGGGACCCACTCACTCTAAACTTGAGTTTAAACAGAACATAAACTACTCCTGTATTCTCAGTTAGTGGTTCCTGTTTGGAGGACCCCTTATTCATTCTCCGCGTTTGAAAATCATGTCTGTTCTTGCGTTCCTAAACTTCTGCTGCTTTCTTGCCTCAGATGCTGGAGTTTTCTCTCTCAACAATTTTCAGCTTTGATTTTCCCCTCAAGTGGGAAAAAGCAAGGCAACATTTTTGTAATCCTTTCATAAATTACTCTTGTTCCTTCAAACCTCTCCAAGAGACTAACTGAAATGTCTCCTGATTCTGATGAAGCCTCTGTGAACGGCAAGACAGTAGAAGCAAGTCTTTCATTTGTTGTAAATACTAATGAGATAGAAGTGGTACAAGGGAGAACATCAGACCTCAGCTAGATGTGTCTGTGAATGGCAGTACATACTGACCAACACAAAGTCGAGCATTAAGTTCCGTATCTATCAAGATCAAAATAGACATTGTTATGTCACAGAGCACATGGAGAAAGTATTACCTGAGAGGTAGGAGATGTGTTAGTTTCAGGTCAACTCTGGTAAACTAATGACCTTGAGTAAACTTGAGGGTCAATTTAGTGACTTTCAGTTGTTGGGCTTTCTTGTGTTTTGTCTTTTAGCAGCACAACTCAGTGTTCTAGTGAAAAATAAAACATAAAATCAACATCTTTGGAACTCCCTTGGTTAAAATATGAGCCTAAGACCTGGAGTCCTGCCCTCCTCGCCTCCCCTAAACCCTCTGTTCCTCAGGACTTCTCAGGCTACTCCAAGAAACCTTCAAACATCTAGTCATGATGTGAAAATTGAAATCCCACCAGACCAACTTCATTTCCAAGTCTAAAAGCTGTGTGCTGTGCTTGTTAAAATATAGTCATGCTGGAGGTGTGTTGAACAGGTGAGGTAAACAAAGTGGCATGGAGCCCTTCCTGTGTAGCAAGGCCTGGATGTGGGTGTCACAGGTTGGAAAAGCAATGGACTGTGTCTGGCTTTACTTTACAGGGGACATTAATAAATCATGAAAGCATTTAAAAAATATGAATAATGACTCAATGGTTCCTCTTACAAAGTGCTTCCTTCGTAACATGAACTATGCTGCCAATCACTCCACTGTACCTCCTTTCCCTTAGCCCCTGCCACCAGGTGAGTTGCAAAATACTCATTTCCACTCAGGACACACAAATGCAGCAGGGACAAGGGAATTGTGGTCACCAGACCTTTACTGCTCCTCTCCAGAGTATCTCAAAGCCTGCCCTTGTCTTAAAGGTTTTCATTTGTGTAACACCTCCTAAGAGACATTGTTTTGTCTTGTTCACAGCATTAATGGCTGTCAATTTAGTTCACTCATCATATTTGAATAATTTCTGAATCCTTCTGCACACACCGAAGTATGAATCCGTGAAGAACAGAGACCTTAGCTGTCTTCTCCATCATCTGGCATCTTGAAAAATACCAAACTCGTTGTGGGTGCTTTGTAAGTACCCAGAGAATGGATCAACAAACTGGAGAAATTTTATTATCATCTCTCCAGTGCAGGTGAAGAGAGTGAGGCGTATAGAGGTTGGCCAGCAACGCAAAGTGACATCAGCAGTGAATTTGAGAATCTGGAGTCAAAGTCATGTTTGACCTAAGAACAGATCTTGACCGCCATTTGACATCTCAGGAGGCCATTCTCAACTCTCATTGGTGTCCTTATCTACCTGATGGAACACAAATAAAATACTGACAGTCAGATGTTTCATGCCCATCACTGTTCAGTCTTGGTATTATGGGCACTCTCTTTGATCAACTATAAAGCATATGTCCACTTAGCTGCCCCCCACTCACTATTGGATACCTCTCATTTTTCCAGGGTTCTTTCATATCTCGAGCCCATGTTTACAACTGTACATTTTCATTCAATTCTCATTGGGGGAGACTTTTCCTGGGGAGTCACAGTGCATAGTGTCACCGCACACCACATATAAAACCCGTGACAGACCAAAATAATGAATCTGTTAACATCCAACTTGGAGAACCAGTTAGTTTTTATTGGAATTGAATTTGGTATATGTGTGAAGGGCTACTCCAGGAACAGGGATGAGTCAAATGCAATGGCATTATTGAAAAGCCCACCCCAACATGGTTGACCGTTCACAAAAGCTCTTTAGGGAAACCTCTCTGCATGACTGGCAGGAAGCTGGACAATGGACAGGTTGGAGAAGCCCCCTGTCCCCCCTTTTGGTAAGTCTCCTCCCCAGCACCTATGTACTGCTTCTATGGCAGTTCAGCTGGCCCTGGTGAAGCCCCTAAGCGTCAGCTTTCCTAGACATGCTGAGCTGGTTTGCATCTTGAGTTTCACGAGCCTCCCTGCTCCTTCTTGGAGGGAATGTTTCAGTTCTGAGGAGACTGCCTTATGGCACTGACCCCATTGTATCCCTCTGTAACAAAGCAGTGGAAGCTTTCTAGCTACCAAGTTGGAGATGAAATGTATGATAATAGGACCAAATTGGTCTGTTATCCCTTGTGGTGATATCCCTTACCCCCTTTATATGTTCCCATTCTAGTCAGTTTTCTGTTGCTCTGAGTATCATATCAAGTAATTTATAAAGAACAGGGGTTTATTAAGCTCATGCCTATGGAAGATGAGATGTCCAAACACATGGCAGTAGTGTGGCAGAGGGCATCACAAGGCAGACAGAGCTAGAATAATGACTCTGGTCTCTGTTCTTCTCATCACTAATACCATCTGAAGGCCCTGTTCTGGTTGATTTTCTGTTGTTGTGAGGAAACACTGACCCAAAGCAATTTGAGGAGGAAAGGGGTTAGTTCAGAATACAACTCCAAGGTCACAATCCATCACTGACAGAAGGTAGGGCAGGAAGTCAAGCAGTCAAGACCCTGGAGGGACACTGTGTACTAGCTTCCTCCTAGGCTCACACTCAGCTACTTTTCTTATATAGTTGGGACCCACCTGCCTCAGGATGGTACTACCCATGATAGGCTGGATTCTTCTCCGTCAACTAGCAATCAAGATGCCTCACAGATATGCCCACAGGCAAGTCTGATAAGAGTCAGTTCCTCAATTGAAGTTCCCTCTTCCCAGATATTGTCAAGTTGACAACCAAGATTAGCCGTGGCAGGGCCCCAAATCAGTGGGCCTTATCTAGTCGTAATTTTTTTTTCAATGATTTGACCTCAGAAGTCTATCCACACATAGCTTTGAGGACTTAAGTTCTAACATGTGCTTTGCTGGAGACACATAAATCCCATACCATTTCCCCAGATAGTTTCTTGACAAAATGTGAATATCATCATAATTAGGATCCTATTTCTATACTTCTTAGCCATGTAGTACATTAAAGAGGTTCAATCATCACAGTAGAAGGCAAATTAGAAAATATTTAGGAAAGAAGAAAAGGACTCTCAGAACCCTTTTTATCAACTCCCTCAGCATTTACAACCAATTGGGTTATTGATTATCAGGGAATGTGCTGCATAAATTATACGTACAGTCAGTAGAATTTGGGTTTCAGCTTTAAAACCAATTCACTACTCTTTTAAAATTTGTGTGTGTGTGTGTGTGTGTGTGTGTGTGTGTGTGTGTGTTCATGCACACATTCCATACTACCTGTGCGAAGGTCAGAGGACAACTGGTGGAAACCTGTTCCTTCCATCCTGTATCTCATGGATAAAGCTCAGGCTGCCAGGCTTCGTGACAAGCGCCTTTACCTGCTGAGACACCCCCATGGCCCGATACACTGTGTTCTTATCTCTGAGAACTGGGGGTTGTGGTAAGAAACTTGTGGGTCCAGGGTCAAGAGCCTCTGTGTTTTATGACAGCTTCAATTCTGTCACCATCTGGTTTTCTGGGAAATGGCATTGGCCTTGCCTGGGCCCTAGTGGTGTCGATTGTCAAAACCACATGGGTTGTTAAAAATTTCTTCCAATTTGAAACTTGCTGCTTCTGACTTAGTCATCTGAGAACAATGCCCATATAGAATCCTCCTGACAGAAAAGCATTTGGTCTCTCCCTTTCTCCTTACACTGCCAAGTGTACTGAAGAGTCAGTGTGGAAAAAATATTCTGCTGTGAAAAGGTTCATTCAGCCTTTTCTTAATAGATCAAGTGGTTGGTATTTCTGCTGGCTCCTGAAGGCCATTACAAATCACAGTCTGGAGAAAGTTGCAAAGCAGCTCCCAGCCTTCCTGCTGAATTTGGATACATCTTTAGGTCTTGCTCTGTAGCTCATCCTTAACAACTGACCAAATATTTACTTTGCTCGGTACGGAAAAGGGTAACATTTTCCAAAATATTAAACTAGGTTGGATTCAGAACACAGACAATGAGGCAAAAAGTTGGCCCTCTCTTCCAAGTCATGTTGTTGAATCATTTTCCAGAGTGCCATGAGAAACCCAGCTTGGTGGATGCTTGTGCTCCATTGTCATTCTGCAGAAGGCGGCAGCAGCCAGCCAGCCTCTCCTGACACACAGATTGGAGTGTAAGCCAGTGGCTCTGGGGCTGAGGTCCCTGGACCAGGAGCATTGGCATTTCCTGGTCCCTGGTTAGAGACAGATATTCTCAGGGACCATCCAGACCAATTGAATCAGAATGTTCTAAGATGTGAACCTGCCATCTAGGCTGTCGTCATGAGAATCTGGGCAATTGAGGTTCAAGTTTGAGAATCTTTGACTCACAGTGGCTTATTACCTTTCAACTTTAAAGTATGAAGTAATGGCAAGACTTGGAACTCAAGTTCTCGTTGATAAAGTCA